>LPNX011046189.1:319127-361235 GCA_001517045.1 Pseudotsuga menziesii
TTTTTTTATATGGCCCATTTTAGACCCCAAATTTCCTCTAATGTCTATTGTTGAACCCTACCTAGATGATATGCCAGCACATTCTCGTAAGAGGATCGATCGCCCAGATCACTTACATTTTAATTTTGAAAGATGCAGTAATTATAAAATACGCTTGAATCCCCACAAGTGTTTTTTTTGTGTCGAGTTAGGTAAGCTACTCGGATTCATTATCTCTAACAAACGTATTCAAGTGGATCCTTTGAAAGTTGAGGCCATAGTAAATCTGCCTCCTCCTCATTCCATCAGGTAGCTTCAGAGCCTTCAAGGGAAGTCTAACTTTCTTTGACATTTTATCATTAATTATGCCAAGATCACTAAACGTTTCATGCGCCTGTTGAAGTAGGACACCCCATTTGTATGGGATGAAATCACACAACTTGCATTCGAGGCATTAAAGAAAGCTTTGTTGTCGGCACCCTTGCTGCTTCCGCCAGATTACTCTCATGATTTTATATTGTATCTAGCTGCATCCGAGTCAACCATAGGGGTAGTGCTAGTCCAGGAGGATGGTGAGCTCCAAGAGTATGTCGTCTACTATCTTAGTCGTGCTTTAGCTAGCCCTGAACTTAGGTACTCCCGCATCAAAAAATTAGCATTAGCAGTTGTTTATGTTGTTCAGAGGTTGCGTCACTAGATTTTACTGAGGACTACGACAGTAATGGTGGATGTTAATCCTTTCCAATATGTTTTGTCCCGACGGATAGTTGGAGGCAAATTAAATAAATGGATAGTCATCCTCCAGGAGTTTGACTTGTATTTCCAATCCACCAAATCTAAAAAATCCTTAGTCTTCGCAGAGTTCATTGCAAAATTTCTTATTGAAAAAGATGTATCCATTGAAGAAGACTCATTCCTAGATGAGAACATCTTTTTGATTTCCACCTCTGACCCTTGGTATGTAGATATACTTTCCTATCTCCAGACTCTGAAGTTCCCTGCAACCTCTTCACGGGAAGAACGACGCAAATTACACTTACATGCAAAAAAATACCTCATTATTGGAGATACTTTATATCGTAGAGGGGTAGACTTTGTTTTGCGTCGATGTCTTACCCATGAAGAGGTTGAGATTGTCCTAAATGATGCCCATAGTGGGGCATGTGGGGGTCATTTATCTGGGTCAGCAATGACCCAAAATATCTTACGTGTTGGTTATTTCTGGCCCACAATCTTTAAAGATTGTGTGGAAATCGTGAAGCATTGTCATCCTTGTTAGCTTTACACAAGAAATATGCAGTCGTATCCTGCTCCATTATTTTCCGTCATCTCAGTGGGTCCCTTCACTAAGTGGGGGATAGATTAAATGACGTGCAACCCAGTTTCGGCTGGGGGATATAAATACATCATTGTCGCTGTAGATTACTTCATCAAATGGGCAGAGGCAATGCCCACATATAAAGATGATGGGGAAACTGCAGATTTTTTCATTTTCAACCAAATTATCGCACGTTTCGGTATTCCTAAAGAGATTGTCACTAACCATGGTAGTCACTTCCAAAACAACATGATGACTGAATTGACCACTATGTTAGGGTTTAAACAAGAACACTCGTCTTCTTTCTACCCGCAAGCGAATGGTCAAGTCGAGGCAGTAAATAAGACCTTGAATACTATTCGCAAGCATACTATTAATGTAGCCCGATCAAATTGGCACATCAGGCTATATCCTGCACTTTGGGCTTATCGGACCAATGTGAAAACTACCACAGGGTTTTCGCCTTTCCAACTCGTTCACGGGCTGGAAGCAGTAACCCCAGTTGAATGCGAAATCCCATCTTTAAAGATTGCCATTCATGTGCTACCTGATACGACTGAGCTGGAAGAAGTTTTGTTACACTTAGAACATCTAGATGAACAATGTAGGGATTCGCTGACAGCAAACAAGGATCATAAAAATAGGGTAAAAAATCAGTACGATAAATTGCTCAAACCTAGGATTTTTTCTGAAGGGGAGCTTGTCTTACTTTGGGATCAGGACAAAAAACCCCTGGTGGCAAGGAAATTCAGGTCTACGTGGTTAGGACCTTATGCCGTGTCAGAATTTTTGAAGAAAGGTGCATATGAATTAACTGATTTCGAGGGAAATAAGCTGCCTGAGCCTAGAAATGGGCTCTACCTGAAAAAGTACTATGCTTAGGCTTAACACTTTTTCTTGTATTTTTATTGTATCTAACTTTATGTACAATAGTTCACTGGTTTGTGTTCTTATATCATCTGTTGGTTGTTACAGATGTATTCCAAGTGGTTCGTAGGTTTTGCACATGGCGCTAGTCGTCACACTTGATACCTGGCTTCAGCCACATGGGTTATTTACTCACCCTCAGGATAGCTAGTTGCCTCTGGAGGCGCTTGCCTAGGTCCTACTACCAATAATGTGGTTGAGTACAGGGCTGTCATTGAGATTTTATGGGATGCCTTGTCATGATGCATTACCCGGGTGGAAGTCAGGTTTGACTCCCAACTTGTAGTTTCCCAGCTCAATCAAGCTTATCAAGTGTGAAACCCTATTCTACTACGTCAGTTTATGCAAGTTAGGTTATTGGAAATAAATTTTGATTTTATTACATTTAATCATCTTCCAACAAATCAAAATTCATTAACTGATGCATATGCAAATTATATCTTGGATTGGCATTTAACACATATTTCATTAAAATACACAATAGACGCATTGAAAAAACACATGTAAAAAAACCAGAAATATATATATATATATATCTGTCCATATAGATAGGTGGATTTCTTGATCCTCAGATCCAGTCATAACTGTATAATATACAAAAATTGGATCGTAATCCATAAAATGCCCCTAGGTCTAATCTTGACCACCCTGGTCATCCTGGCCACCTTGGTCATCTTGACCGCCCTGGTCACCATGCTCATCCTGGTCATCCTCCTCTCAGGCTTCTTTAGCTTTTTCAGCTGCAGCAACCTCAGCGGCATCTATGTAAACAAGCACATCTCTGGCTACCCTTCTCATAAGGCATATCCATATAGGTGGGATACCAACCACTAGTTCCTGCACAATGACAAGGATCTGCTCAATATGTAAGGTAGGGACTCTTTGGGTAAGCCTGGACAGCTTCCCCTCAAGAACCTTAATCAAACCATGATTCTCTCCTGCCACTGGTCGCACATACATACGAGGATTTCCAACAGGGTGGACTGGTCCAATATCTTCATTTTAAACATTTACAAGATTAAAAACTTGTATACATATGTATGTCTTAATGATTAAAAATTCATAAAAATTTTACAAACATGAAAAACCAAAATACCTGACGCTCCCCATGCTCCTTTAGGAGGGAGGACGAGGTCATTTCACCTCAGAAATCCATCCCAGCATATGGAAACTCTCCAGTGTTGGTAGCTTTCACTCCCAACGTAGGTAGAATTCATCATCGTAAACACTCTGAACCAATCCACTGCCACCCTGGTGAAGAATATTTCTCCCCACCTACTCAGTCTAGGCTGACGGGGAGAGAAAACTGGTAGAGGAACTGTAGGGCTCAAACCAGGCACTCTCTCAAAGAAAAAGGCCATTAATATGCTAGAATAACTGAAGTTATTTCATCAGCCTCTCTTGTAGTCAGAGAGTTACTTCTTCATTATCAGGATCATTCTTGAACACCAGTCAAACAAAGCCCCCTATAGACATTGCACCGTAATTCTCATTTGGTTTCAAGTTGCAAGATGAAGTGATGATGATCCTGCAACCCTCACTATTGTGCTTCCAACACCTATAATGGCAAGTTGTGAATATGAACAATAGGGATGCAAGTACCCCTTTTTTTAGTACCAGGTGCATAGTAAGTGTCAGTGTAGTTCTGAACACTTAGAAGGTCACCGCCCCTACCGGTACCTTCCAAGTTGACAGGAGCTCCCCGTCATGAAAAACCCAATATGAAATAGATGTCTTCTAGTGTAATCTCTAGAATCTCACCTTGTAGGTCAAATTCACCTAGATCATGATCCCAATAGTTTATCAAAAACTCCAGTAAACAGACATTGGATCGCATAGGTGAGGTACAAAAGAATTTAAGCAACCGACTTTGCTGCAATGCATGCACCGTGGGGGCACTTCGAAGATAATCTTGGTCCATTTCTTCATGTTCCCTCTCCGTCCACTCCAACACCATGTTTTAACCTGTCAATAAAGCTATTTTCAAACAATAAATTCATTCAAAAAACTTTGATTTTAGCCCTACATATCATTTTCCTATGTCGCGCAGTATACGCGACTGTTCTTTGAACATGTCACGTATCATACGTGGGTTGCTTTTAGGCAAGTTGCGTATAAAATGCATGTACGCGACTGTCTAAGTTGCATACCTACGTATATAGCGCGACCTTCCTGCAACCGACTTAAAACATCAAATTTTACCTAAAATTAAAAATTTGTTTGGATGAAATGAAAGAGCATGATGAGTTGATTTACCTAGCACTTGCAGATTTGAAAATACTCCACTGATTTGTCCACACTGAGCAATTGAAGGAAGAGGTAAAACTTGTCTATGTTGGGTAAAAATATCAAATGGTGATTTTTTATTTCTATTTTGAACTATTTATAGAAATATTTTCAAAATATGGGTTTTTAACCTATAGTTTTTAATTTTTATCAAAATCAAACTAATACCATGTCTTTTTTCCTAATGTAACAAGTCCGAGGTCACTTAAAGTTGTTTTTCACTCATATAGGGTAGGATTTTGGTCATTCATATTCATTTTTGCATTTATACCTAATCCGCCTTAACCCTAGGATTACTACTTTTGATTACGGACTATGGTATTCAACCATTAGTACCTTGTCTATACCATTGTTCTTCTATGGATAGGGCTTTTCTTACATGAGTACCCTAGCTTAGAACAACTTCATTGTCTTTCGGTACTCATGTCGCATTTGTCGTAGCTTCGGGGGAGCCTTCTTAGCTATTTTTCACGCCAATCTAATCATAATTTTGGTCTCTTTTTACAAGCTATCCCCTTTATAAGGCTCCTTTCCCTTATGGAGTTTCTTTAGGCCCAGGTCTAACTTCTTAAAATAAACTTGACTGCTGAGTAAACTTGTCCATTCAGTATCGTTAAGAATATGTGAATGGGCATCCACATTAGTGGTAGGTTATCTCTTTCTTGGACCATGTGCAATAATATGAGAAATGATCACTCTCTTTTCTACGGAATTGAGAAGAGTATTCTCAAGCATAGGTTTATCACTTTTCTAGACCTGAGGGACTTAGCTTACAGAAAAGGAATTCCCGGTATGAGCTTAGTTTTCTCTTTTTCATGCTCTGGACCTAAACATGAAAAATATTCTGAGTGTACTTTATGTCTTTGTCATGCTTGTTAAACACCAAGAACAAAGCATCGATTTTACTGTTGTAAGCCCCATTCCTCGTAATCAAATGGATCTTTCTAAATGATCTTGCTTTCCTTCACACTCGTAAAAATCAAGCTATATGCTACTTTTGAAGGAGCATTGGGTAGGTGGTAATTTAACCTTTTTCAGACCTTCCTGACTAAGTACGAAAAAGGTTCACCTTTTCTTCTTCAAAAGTTAAGAGAGTTCTTCTGAGGTATGTTTTATACTTTTTCGGCTTCAGGAGACTAAATTGGACGAAAAAGGACCCCCTGGAGTCTTCTTTGGAGTTTCCAGACTCTCTAAACATGAAAACACCAAACGAGCATGTACTAGTTTGGGCTTGTAAAATCCATGAATAGGTAAAATTATCAAGCATCATTCCCTCTTCTCTTCAAGCTTGTCAAAAATGAAGACAGACCTGAGTTGGCTTTCCTGGACTTGTTAAAATTTAATAGGAAAGATAAGGAAGAAGTTTTCTTTTTGGGTTACAGTCGGTGGCATCATGTCCTCCTTGAACATAGCACTCTCTGATTTTTCCGATACTCATGTCTCAGTGTACACTTTCGGTTCAGCTATCACTTCGAGTTTCTTACTCCTCCACTTGTCACTTATTCCTAGGGAATTTGATCATGTCTCCTACATGACAGATAAGTCTAGTTGTATTATATACAAAGTTAAAAGCTTCCTTGGGTCATCTTTGTGCCGTGCTCACTTTTCAAGGATTTATCCCTGTTTCTGCTTATTATCCTGATTCCATCATTATCCTATCTAATATCACTTATGTCTACCTTCCTTTATCAAGTTCCTAGTCACTCTTGAGATCCGTTGGAGGATCTATTACCTTCCTCATCGTAGCATGGTTTCTCATCAGTACTTCTTGAAGACGAAGACCTAGAGTTTTGACGATGGTACCCTAGGATTCACTTTCATCATTGGTGAATTCCTTTGCTTCAGCTGTCAATTATCACCTATTGATTGACAATTTGTTGAGTCCTATCCATGTTCTACTTTGACACATCTATTCACATGGCCTGGATTGTACTGGTTCCTTTGTATTTGATGAATACCTTAGGTTTACTTTTATAACCTAAGTTGCACAAGATTGTGTTGTGTTCACCTACACAGCTTTCGGATTTTGAAGACTCATCATTGTATATTGTGACTTCGATCCACCTTTGTAATATACGTGGTCTTGTACCCGTATCATATGATGTAATAAAATATTGTAAAGGATCTAGTGTTCCAGTATATTGAACATAGCATCCTCAGATATGATTTTGTATATGACATTGATATGTATTTGTTTCAGGTACTTCCTCTGCTTCCTTGGACTTCTGAGTTCTCTAAGATAATGATTATAATTTATTTCAGCCATCTCTTCCCTCTGACCTTACAAATTAGGGGGCATCTGTTATTAGCCAAAATGGCACTTCTCCGTCCGAGTACCGACATTCCTCATGTTGGTACACAAAAGGAAAATTTTGGATTGAATTGGCCAAAACACTATAGATGGGCATGACCTTTAATGCATTATCCTCAAACCAGCCTTATATATTTTTATTATGATTTTTGGGTTGCATACACGACTATATGCATTGCAACTCGTGTATCATATGAGAGTATTTTCATTTCAACCCGCGTATACTTGCATACGCAAGTTTCCTTTGAGCAACTCGCATATCATACACAAGTTGCCTATATTAATACCCTTGTATACCATAATTCGACATTAAAAAATATAAATAAAGATTAGATGAGATTAGTTGGGGCCTAATCCATAACTATCCCAACCATCTCAACCATCCCAACCTTTGAAACCACTTTATTTCCCAAAGTATAAATAGAGGACTTGGGGTGGGGGCTAATCAATCAATTTTGGAAAGAAAAGTTATGCTAGTGGTATATCTTCAAAATCTTGGAGCAGCAAAACTCAAATTCCTTTGGTTGCAGAGGAGTCCTAGTGTCAAAAGTTGGGTTATACTCTTATCTGATTCACCGCTTGTTAATAAAGAGAATTATTCTTCCAATCTTGTATTGAGTTTATTTCATGTATATTGATTTAATGAATATGTTTGATTATGTTATCTATATGATTTTCATACAAACTCTAATATATATGCATGAGATATTACTTGAAGGATTTGCTCTTCGCAGGTGGAGAGGTGCATCCCTAGAAGCTTTAGAAAGAAGTGGAGCGAGAGAAGATCAAGCTTGGATCAACCGTCGTTAATCGAGTAAGTCAAGACTTTCTTCCTATTCTCTTTCCATTCTCTATAAAATGCTAATTGTCTCCAAGTTAGTAGTAATTTGGTAACTCTGGACCCTAGGTTACAAGGGTGCAATATCCTAAACAACAGCAAGTACTCATCAAGATCACATCAATAAAATAGTAAAGCAAAAAACATACCATGAGATATCAAGACACAGTGGTTCCAACATCATCACACATGTCATATTACTTATGTGCATAAAGACAGGTTCCCGAAATACATTCTCGGAGCTCCAACAAAAAACAAAAACATAGATCCATCTTCTGCAAATGTAAAAATATCATCACATATAATCTCTCTGTATGCCTCCAAATGATTATTTTCCTATTACATTCCTAATTCTATATATAGGCTTGAACCTTTACAAAATGGTCCACATTAACTGACTCTCTAACTGACTTGGACAAAAAACTACAAAATTATGACCAAAAAGTACAAAACTTATGACCAAGTCGACTCTTTGTCAACTTATCTGCCTTGTGCACCATCCTTTGTCTTGTGCACATTGCTTCGTCTTGAGCACCAAAACCGCATGCCAACAAGAACCCAACACAATATTGTGGCTCATCCTCGAGCCATGTCAACTATATACCATATACTCATTGATATTTATCTTGAAATATTCGTACAGTTACTCAGACTTCCTCAACTGCAGCTTTTGTCTTTTCATTGATCGCCATGCATTCTTTCACATCCTGCTCAGATGGATGTTCAACAAGTTTGGTGGTCACCTACTTCCGACTATCCTGCGTAGCTTAAAGTGCATTCACCACCTTAAGTGCTAACTCCTCACCAACATCTAGGAACTCGTCTAGTTGAGTGGTGCAACGTTGATTATGATCTCTTTCCTTGGTTGCTCGCTGCTACAATGCTTTCAATTCCGCTGCCTTAGTTACATGCATGACGGGGGGCATCGCTATGAGTGACACCCTCATCATTGTTAATTGGGCCTTTGCTTCATGCAACTGCATGCTCAACTACTGCAACTGCTCACCTTGAACCACGCTGCCCCAAAATTGTGTGGTTTCATCAGTGATTAACTTGGCTTCCTTCTCGCTTTCTTCCAGTCATGTTGTCGCATCCTCTATAATTCCTTTGCGTGCTGCAACTTGCTCGGGTGGTGTGCTTGGGATCACTCATGTCTACAACTCTTTGTTGTCTTATCGTAAATATGCAATAACTTGGCTCAATCGCATGACCTTAGCCTCTACGAACATCACATCTGTAATGTCAGGAATTTACTAACATGCAAATGTGATAGCTCTTTCTAACCACACCTTGTCATCCCATATCTTCCCTTTCTCCACAATTACAATGTCATGCACCTTATTGAGGCGCTCCATCTCTTTCTTTGTGAATTCTTCCTACTCCTACGACTTTAGTAAGTGGTCACCAATGATTTGTTCTCTATCGGCAAGCTCCTAGCTTGCCATCTTCTGTAACTGCACCAAAGTGTGGGTTGGTAATTCGTTAACATCCAATGCAATCATATGGAACTACTAAAGTGATGATTCCACGTCTTCACTATTGGTCTCCAATACTTGCGACGGAATCTATACTATCCAGACACGCTTACATGTGCTTAACTCACCAATTCTTTGCAATGCATTGGCTTCTAGTACCTTCTCCAAAATAACATTAATCAAACACTGCACCTCCTGAAATCCTTCTATCGAGAGTTGTTTTAACTACACCTCACTTGTAGTAGTCGTCATGGTGATTGCGATAAGAATGCGAGTCACCTGGTCCCCTGTCATGGTCGGTACACTACTTGCTTCGCCTTGCTCAAACTTCCGCTCAATTCGCCCTTCTTCAAACTGTCACTCCAATTCAGATTCATTCATAGTCTTTGATGACTGTGCTTTCAATTCTTTCTCTCTCTTCTGCTTGTGTGTGATCAACTAGGGCATCGGGTGGAGGACCTAGCACAGTGTCTAACAACTCTTCACTTTTGATCAACATTCTCCACCCAGCAGGCCACTCATCAACCATCATTTCAAGCTCCTCGTCTATCATCTTATACTTGGTAGTCAACCACTACTTGTCCTTGTCTCTTCATGCTTGGATATGAATGGCATGCAGGCCCATTGCAAACCTTGCAACCCGTCGATACTTTGTTGCTACCTCTTCAGATAGGCACGGAACCTTCTCTGCTACAATCTGTAGCGCATCCTAGTACTTCCAAAGTTGTATTGCATATTCAACCAACTGCTCCCTTTTGTTAATATACCACAAGTTATTGTATCGTGCTCCCTTGCATGTCCGAGCAACTTCAACCTCCATGCCTTGATACTCCTAGGGCTCTAACCATCCCACCAGTGAAATTAGTATCAACAACCAAGAGTAAGTGAATGGTCGCTCACCTTCTTGGATAAGTATGGCATCCTCCATCAACTAGTTCAATAAAAACAAGGACCAATTCATCTGCACTCCTTCTGCGCATGCAATCACCCCGGATGCACATTGGTTGTGGCAGTTCTTCCTCACTGCTTTGATAGCCAAAATTTTGACTGTGACCCGAACTGCACGGTCATTTATGGTATCAACAACATATTCTCTTTTTTCGTGGTCCATTCCATGCTTCTTCTTCAGCTTAGTGGTTAACCGCTTATCATTATCCTTGCCATAAAAATATTGTGATGGATCGGGCCCTTGCATGAGCAACGTAGTTATCTATGATATCAACTCCACGGTGACTAGCACCTTAGTGTCCAGCCACAAGTATCCTCCATGGAAGCATGCCAGTAGATTCTTTGCACATGCATTAGCCTCTGTTAGATGGCCAAAATGTGGCATGTGTGTGAGGCCTAACAACCCCAATCTGTTGAATCCAATTTCCCACTATTGTGGTGTGTGAACAAGTGGTCCTCCATCGTCATGCTTTTGTGACTCGAATGGGTTTGCATTCCATTCAGCGTATGATAACAAGTTGTGGTCACTTTATTTCATCCTCGTCAATAATGGCACAATATTCAACGTGCACTTCATTCCCATGGGCATCGTCAGCATCTGAATGGGGTGCTTCTGATTCTTGGTGATATTGATTCATGTTACACCAAGTCTACATGGGGGGATAAACCCAGGGATGTCTTCAACAGTCGACCCCCTCTTTGCCGTAGAATATTCAGGCTCAATTGTTGACGGTCTAGTCTCTGACCCTACTTTGACTTCCGCTCGACTGGAACTCCTGGTATTCTACTTCTTCTGCGTAGGGAACTTGGGACGATTCATGCCCCTCTTATTCCATGGAATTAACTGAGTTTCTACCTGTAATATGACCCCCTCTTCCACAATCGGCGTGTTGATAGGTGGCAAATTGTGGATGCTAACACTCGAAATCACTTGCGGCATATATGCAATCTAATCGCTCACAAGCTCTCAACTATGATTTGTAATCGCTCTATGCTCTACTCACTCAATAATCATGATGGTTCATCCAACTTGCACCCTTCCCATTATTATAGCTTGGAAACACCTGTGCGAAATATCTTCAATCATCATGACCAACTACGCCACTTATCAGCCGAATCCGCCATCGATCTGCTCGATCTAACGGTTGTATTCTCCATAAATGTGTGTATTGTCCATCGACGCCGCCACCCAATTGGTTTAATTATTGCATTAACTACTTGATTTAAATGTATCACATCCATGCGGATGTCGCCAAAATATTTCCCGCTACGACTCAATGCATCTCCTCTTGCACTACCATCGTTTCTAGTGCACCATCCTCCTCTATAACACCTCTTGCATTTTTTTATATCTATCAACAGGGGTTGACACTCTATCGACACCCCTAAACACTATGATCTCCCTAAGCACCGGCCCAGACAGGTTTTACCCTGTCCAGTAAAACCTGCGAAGCAGATGAAGTCTCACTTGAGATGTTCGAGGGAGAACTGTCAAAACTAAGTTTTCTCATTAAGGAGGAGGATCTTGCACATATATTTTTCTGATATCTCTTTACTATCACAACATTAACCAGAGATTCAGGCAGGAGTTTTTATCATCACTTATGCATATTCAATCGCATCAGAACTCATTCACATCATATCACATTATTATATTCATTCATAAACAAATCGACAAATATGAAACCATCAAGCATGCAGAGACATCGCATCATTCAATAATATAAACCATATTGCAGCAAGTACTCATCAAGATTGCATCCATAAAATAGTGAAATCATAAAACATAACATCAAATATCAAGATGCAGTGGTTCCAACATCATTTCATATGTCATATTACTTATGCGCATCAAGATAGGTTCCTGAAATACATTCTCAGAGTTACAACAAAAAACAAAAATACAGATCGATCTTCCACATATGTCAATAGATCATCACATATAATCTCTCTGTATGCCTCCAAAATATTATTTTATTATTACATTCCTAATTCTATATATAGGCTTGCGCCTTTAAAAAATGGTCCACATTAACCGATTCTCTAACTAACTTAGACAAAAAACTACAAAATTATGACAAAAAAGTACACAACTTATGACCAAGATGACTCTTTGTCGACTTATCCACCTTGCACACCATCCTTTTTCTTGCACACCTTGCCTCGTCTTGCGCACCAAAATCATCTGCCAACAAAATCCATATAAACAGGGTATGACTTTGTCTTCTTTGTTTCTCAGATGGTTCCTTCTGGGGCACCATGTCTTTTTCATTCTTTGATTACTTCACGAGCCCATGCAGGTTTTCTCTTTCGAGAAATCAATTCATTGGGTAATTCTTTAGGTAAATGAGGTTCTATCATATCATGATCCTCAGGAATCTGGACTTCTTCTTCATTCCTAACTGTTTTAGGACTTTCATCTTCTTTGGGAGTTTCATGATCCTCTTCATCTTCCTTATGTTTCTTTGACTTTCTGAAGGTTGTATCTTCGTCAAATGTGACAGCTCTGCTAAGCTCAATTTGTCGGTATCCTGGGATAAAGATACTATAAGCTTTTGATTGTTCACTATACCCTACGAATAATCTCTTCTTTCCTGAAGGATCTAACTTTGTCCTTTTCTCCTTGGGAATGTGTATGTATACAGGACAACCAAATATCTTTAGGTGACTTATTTCAAGCTTTGTTGGTAGGAATTTTTGGGGTAAGTTAGCTGTGTAGCATCGCGGATGCTGCGCAAGGTCAAATATGCCACACAAGGTGGAAAATGACATGTAAGTTGGATTTACAATATTTTATGTATTTTGGTCATATTTTGTAGATTTGGACAGCATTATGTGGATTGTGTTCATTATTTTTTATTTTCCTTTAAGAAGTAGTTAGGAAGTTGGTTAAGTGGACCACCAATGTAAAGGCGCAATCCTGTAAATAGATTTATAAGTGCAAGTGTTATATCTTCTTAGCAAGTGTTAGATATTCTTAGAAAAATATGGAAGCTATGTAGGTGAACACAACAAAATCTTGTGCAACTTAGGTTATAGATATGAACCTAAGGTCTTCGTCAAAATCCAAAGGAACCAGTACAATCCACGCCATGTGAATAGATGTGTCGAAGTTGAACATGGATAGGACTCAACTGATTATCAATCAATAGGTGATCATTGACAACTGAAGCAAAGGAATTCACCAATGATGAAAGTGAATCCTAGGGTACCATCGTCAAAACTCTAGGTCTTTGTCTTCAGGAAGTACTGATGAGAAACCATGTTTTGATGAGGAAGGCAATAGATCCTCCAACAGATCACAAGAGTGACTAGGAATTGGATAAAGGAAGGTAGACACAAGTGATATCAGATAGGATAATGATCGAATCAAGATAATAAGCAAAAACAGGGATAAATCCTTGAACCGTGAGCATGACACAAAGATGACCCAAGGCAGCTTTTAACTTTGTAGATAATACAACTAGACTTATCTATCATGTAGGAGACATGATCAGATTCCCCAACTCATAAGTGACAAGTGGAGGAGTAAGAAACTTGAAGTGATAGCTGAACTGAAAGTGTACAATGAGACATGAGTATCGAAAAAATCAGAGAGTGCTATGTTTAAGGAGGACATGCTGCCACCGACTATAACCCAAAAAGAGAACTTCTTCCTTATCTTTTCTGTTAAATTTTAACTAGTCCAGGAAATTCAACTCAGGTCTCTCTTCATTTTTGACAAGCTTGAAGAGAAGAGG
This sequence comes from Pseudotsuga menziesii, assembly GCA_001517045.1. NCBI lineage: Eukaryota > Viridiplantae > Streptophyta > Pinopsida > Pinales > Pinaceae > Pseudotsuga > Pseudotsuga menziesii. The sequence goes on from LPNX011046189.1 coordinate 332,950, forward strand.
GAATAATGCTTGATAATGTTACTTATTCATGTATTTTACAGGCCCAAACTAGTACATGCTCGTGTGGTGTTTTCATGTTTAGAGAGTCTAAAAACTCCAAAGAAGACTCCAGGGGGTCCTTTTTCATCCAATTTAGTCTCCTGAAGCTGAAAAAGTATAAAACATACCTCAGAATAACTCTCTTAACTTCAAAAGAATAAAAGGCGAACCTTTTTCGTACTTAGTCAGGGGGGTTTGAAAAAGGTTAAAATACCACCTACCCAATGCTCCTTCAAGAGCAGCATATAGTTGGAGTCTTACGAGTGTGAAGGAAAGAAAGATCACTCAAAAATATCCATTTGATTATGAGGAATGGGGCTTACAATAGTAAAGTCAATGCTTTGTTCTTGGTGTTTAACAAGCATGACAAAGACATAAAGTACACTCGGAATATTTTTCATGTTTAGATTCAGAGCACGAAAAAGAGAAAACTAAGCTCATATCGGGTGTTCCTTTTCCATAAATTTAGTCCCTCAGGTCTGGAAAAGTTATAAACCTATGCCTGAGAATACTCCTCTCAATTCCCTAGAAAAGAGAGTGATCATTTCTCGTATTATTCCACATGGTCCGAGAAAGAGATAACCCACCACCAATGTGGATGCCCATTCACATATTCTTAACTAGCCTGAATGGACAAGTTTACTCGGCACTCAAGTCTATTTTGAGGAGTTAGACCTAGGCCTAAAGAAACTCCATAAGGGCGGGGAGCCTTATAAAATGGATAGCTTGTAAAAAGAGACTAAAATGAGGCTCAATTTAGCATGAAAAATAGCTAAGAAGGTTCCCCTACACCTACGATAGATGAGGCATGAGTACCAAAAGACAATTAATGTGTTCTATGCTAGAGTACTCATGGAAGGAAATCCATATCCACGGAAGAACAATGGTAGAGACAAGGTACTAAATGGTAAAATACCATAGTCCATGGTCAAAGTAGTGATTCTAGGGTTAAGGTAGATTAGGTATTAATGCAAAAATGCATATAAATGACCAAAATCCTATCCTATATGAGTGAATAAACAACTTTGAGCCACATTGGACCTGTTTCATTAGGAAAACATGACATGGTATTAGTTTGATTTTGATAAAAATTAAAAACTATAGGTTAGAAACCCACTTTTTGAAATTATTTCTATAAATAGTGCAAAAATAGAAATCAAAATCACCATTTCACAATTTTACCCAATATAGACAAGTTTTACCTCTACCTTCAATTGCTCGGTGTGAACAAATCAGTGGACGATTTTCAAATCCGCAAGTGCCAGGTAAATCAACTCTTCATGCTCTTTCATTTCATCCAAACAAATTTTTAATTTTATGTAAAATTTTGATGTTTTAAGCCGGTTTTAGGAAGGTCGCACTGTATACACGGGTATGCAACCTAGACAGTCGTGTACACATGTTTTATACGTGACTTGACCAAAATAAACCCGCATATGATACATGGCATGCCCAAAGGACAGTCGTGTATACTACGCAACATAGGAAAAGAATATTTAGGGCCAAAATCAAAGTTTTTTGAATGATTTTAATGTTTGAAAATGGCTTTATTAATAGGCTAAAACATGGTGTTGGAGTGGAGGAAGAGGGAACATGAAACCATGGACCAAGATGCACTTCAAAGTGCCTCCACGGTGCATGCATTACGGCAAAGTGGGTCGCTAAAGTTGTTTTGTACCTCACCTATTCGATCTAATATCCATTTACTAGAATTTTTGATCAACTAATGGGATCATGATCTAGGTGCATTTGACCTACAAGGTCAGATTTTAGAAATTGCACTAGAAGACATCTGTTTCATATCGGGCTTGTCACAACGAGGAGTTCCTATCAACTTGGAAGGTACCGGCAGGGGCATTGACCTACTAAGTGTTTAGAACTACATTAACACTTAATGTGCACCTCGTACTCAAAAAATGGGTACTTTCATCCCTATTGTTCATATTCGTAGCTTGCCATTACAAGTGTTGGTAAGCAAAATAGTGAGGGTTCCAGGATCATCATCACTTCATCTTGCAACTCGAAACCAAATGATAATTACGGTGGAATGTCTACAAGGGGCTTTGTTTGACTGGTGTTCGGGAGTGATCCCCATAATGAAGAAGCAACTCTTTGACTGCAAGAGAGGCCGACGGAAGAACTTCGGTTATTCTAGCACACTAGTGGATTTTTTCATTGAGAGAGTGCCCGGTTTGAGCTTTGCAATTCCTCTACCAATTTTCTCTCCCCGTCAGCCTAGACAGAGTAGGTGGGGAGAAATATTCCTCTTCCAGGGTGGCGGTGGATCGGTTCAGAGTGTTTACGATGATGAATTCTACCTATGGTGGGAGCGATATCTACCAACACTGGAGCAATTTCCATATGCTGGGATGGATTTTCGGGTTGACAATGACCTCGTCCTCCCTCCTGGAGGAGCATGGGGAGCGTCAGGTATTTTGGTTTTTCAAGTTTTTAAAATTTTTTATGAAATTTTAATCATTAAGACATATACATATGTATACAAGTTTTTAATCTTGTAAATGTTTAAAATGTAGATATTGGACCAGTCTGCCCTGTTGGGCATCCTCGTACGTATGTGCGACCAGTGGCAGGAGAGGATCATGGTTTGATTAGGGTTCTTAAGGGGAAGCTGGCTAGGCTTACTCAAAGAGTACCTACTTTACGTATTGAGCAAATCCCTGCCATTATGTAGGAACTAGTGGTTGGTATCCCACCTATCTGAATACGCCTTTTGCAAAGGGTAGCCAGAGGAGTGCTTATTTACATAGAAGTCGTTGAGGCTACTGCAGCTGAACAAGCTGAAGAATCCCAAGAGAAGGATGACCAGGATGAGCAGGGTGACTAGGGCATTCAACATGACTAGGGTGGTCAGGATGACCAGGGTGGTCAGGACGACCAGTGTGGTCAAGATTAGACCTAGGGGCATTTTATGGATTACGATCCAATTTTTGTATATTATACAGTTATGATTGGATGTGAGGATCAAGAACTCGACCTATCTAATGGGAAGATATTTACATATATATATGTTTTTTTGGTTTATTTACATGTGTTTTTTACTATGTGTCTGTTGTGTATTTTTATGAAATATGTGTTAAGTGTCAATCCAAGATATAGTTCGCATATGCATAAGTTAATGAATTTTGATTTCTTGTAATATGATTAAATGTAATAAAATCAAAATTTCTTTCCAATAACCTAACTTGCATAAACTGACGTAATAAAATAGGGTTCTGCACCTGATAAGCTCAATTGAGCTGGGAAACCACCACTTGAGATTCAAGTCTAACCTCCAACTAGGTGATGCCAAGTGACTAGGCATCCCTTAAAAGCTCTATAACAACCCTGTATTTAGCCACATTATTGGTAGCAAGACCTAGGAAAGTGCCTCCAAAGGAAACTAGTTGTCCCGAGGGTGAGTAAGTAACCCATGCGGCTGAAGCCAGGTTGCAAGTGTGACGACTAGCGCCATCTGCAAAACCTACGAACCATTCGGAAGACATTTGTAACAACCAACATATGATATAATAACACAAACCAGTGAACTATTGTACATAAATTTATATACAAGAAAAATACAAGAAAAATTGCTAAGCCTAAGCATAGTACTTCTTCAAGTAGAGCCCATTTCTAGGGTCGGACAATTATTCCCCTCCAAATCAGTTAATTGATATGCACCTTTCTTCAGAAATTTTGACATGACATAGGGTCCTAACCACATAGACCTAGTTTTCCCTACCCCCAGGGGTTATTTATCCTAGTCCCAGAGTAAGACAAGTTCCCCTTCAGAAAAAATCCTAGGTTTGACCGATTTATCGTATTGATTTTTTAACCTATTTTTATGAGTCTCGTTCGTAGTCATTGCATCCCTACGCTACTCATCTAGATGTTCTAAGTGTAACAAAATTTCTCCAAGCTCAATCATATCAGGTAACACATGAATGGAAATTTTTAAGGACAGGATTTCACATTCAACCAAGGTTACTGCTTCCACCCTGTGAACGAGTTGGAAAGGAGAAAACCTTGTGGCAGTTTTCACATTGGTTCGGTAATCCCAAAGTGCAATATACAACATGATGTGGCAATTTTACCTAGCTACGTTAATGGTACGCTTGATAATAGTCTTCAAGTTCTTATTTAATGCCTCAACCTAACCATTCACCTGCGGGTAGAAAGAAGATGAATGTTCTTTTTTAAACCCTAGCATAGTGGTTAATTCAGTCATCATGTTGTTTTGGAAATGACTACCATGGTCAGTGACAATCTCTTTAGGAATACCAAAACATGCGATAGTTTTATTGAAAACAAAAAAATTTGCAGTTTCCCCATAAGCCTTATAGGTGGGCATTGCCTTTTCCCACTTGGTGAAGTAATCCACAGTGACAATGATGTATTTGTGCCCCCCAGCCGAAATAGGGTTGCAGATCACATAATCTATCCCCCACTTGGTGAAGGGGCCCACTGAGATGAAGGGAAATAACAGAGTAGGATGTGACCACATCTTTCTAGTGTAAAGCTAACAAGGATGACAACGTTTCATGGCTTCCACGCAATATTTAAAGATCGTGGGCCAGAAATAACCAGCACATAAGATCTTCTGGACCATTTCTAACCCAGATAAATGACCCCCACATGCTCCACTATGGGCATCATTTAGGAGAATCTCAGCCACTTCATGGGTAAGACACCGATGCAAAATAGAGTCTACCCCTCTACGATATAAATTATCTCCAATAATGAGGTATTTTTTTGCATATAAGCATAATTTGCACCATTCTTCCCATGAAAAGGTTGCAAGGCACTTCAGAGTCTGGAAATAGACAACTATATCTCTGTACTAAGGGTCAGAGGTGGAAATTAGAAAGATGTGCTCATATGAGAATGAGTCTTCTTCAATGGCTACATCTTCTTCAACAAGAAACTCTACAATGAGCTCTACAAAAACTAAGTATTTGGTGGATTTGGCAGATTGGAAATCTAAGTCAAACTCCTGGAGAATGACTATCCATTTGTTGAATTTTCCTCCAACTATCCGTCGGGACAAAACATACTGGAAAGGATTAACATCCGCCACTACTGTCATAGTCCTCAGTAAGATGTAGTGACACAACCTCTAAACAACATACACAACTGCTAAAGCCAATTTTTTGACATGGGAATACCTAAGTTCAGGGCCAGCTAAAGCACGGCTAAGATAGTAGATGACATGCTCTTGGAGCTTATCATCCTCCTGGACTAGTACTACCCCTATGGTCAACTCGGATACGGTCAGATAAAATATAAAATATTGAGAGTAATCTAGCGGACCCAGTAAAGATGTCAACAACAAAGATTTCTTTAATGCCTCGAACGCAAGTTGTGTGGTTTCATTCCATACAAATGGGGTGTCCTGCTTCAACATGCGCATGAAACCTTTAGTGATCTTGGCATAATTCACGATAAAACATCGGAGAAATTTGGAATTCCCTTGCAGGATTTGAAGCTTCCTGATGGAACAAGGAGGAGGAAGATTTACTATGGCCTCGACTTTCAAAGGATCCACCTGAATACCTTTGTTAGAAACAATGAACTCGAGCAGCCTACCTGACTCGACACAGAAAACACATTTGTGGGGATTCAAACGTATTTTATAATGTCTGCATCTTTCAAAAATTAAACGCAGATGATCTGGGTGATCAAATATCTTTTGAGAATGTGCTAGCAGATCATCTAGGTAGGGTTCGACAATAGACTTGATGTCATGAAAGGAAAAATTCATTGCCTGTTGAGAGGTAGCCCTTTCTTTTTTCAATCCAAAAGTCATTTTCTTGTACGCAAATGTACCCCAAAGACAAATGAAAGCTATTTTATGTTGGTCTTCCAGTTTGATTTGAATCTGATTATACCCAGAGAAACCATCCATAAACGAAAAGAATCCACTCCTCACACAAGCATCAATGATTTGGTCTATGAATAGTTTTGGGTAGTTATCCTTAGGAGAGGATTTGTTTAAATCATGAAATTCAGTACAGACACGTATCGTCCCTTGCTTTTTATCAACAGGAATAGGGTTGGATACCCATTCTATCAAAGCTATCGGGTAAATGAAACCGACTTTCAGCAGTTTTTCAACTTCAGCCTTAACAGCCACCACTTTACGTGGATTGATAGGTCTAAGTTTTTGTCGAACTAGTTTGGCATCAGGATAGGTTCATATTTCATGTTCGACTATCGATGGATCTATTCTTGGAATCTCCTCATATGACCAGACAAACATGTCGCGGAATTCCTTAAATAAGGTTGTATAGATAGCAATCTCCTCTCAAGAGTAGTTTGCACCAATATGTACATTTCCCACAACATTTTGGTTTGCATAGATGTTAATAGGAATAGTAACGAAAATGTTTTCCGTATTCCCCTCGGCAAATATTCCCTCCCTTGGTAAGGGATTGATTGTTATATCAGCATCGTATGCCAGTCTCATATGGAAGTCTTGATTTTCAATCCTGCTTAATTCTGGAAGAAATTAGGATTGATGATGAAGATCTTTGTAGATCTTATCTTTTCCACACATAGCTTCCAAAATGGCTTCGTCAGATGGAAAAATCATGTCTAAGAAGTCTTCGGTATGCAAAGAGTTCTCTGCCCAAGCATGCAGATAGGATTCTTCTGGCTCCTATGATACTGTGAGAGGAACTGAAATGGGATCAACAGTGGTATGAATGATAACTTGATAAGTTATTTCTACTTCCTATAAGGGCACTTCAGGTTCATGACGGGAAGAAAGAACCCAAGGGTTTGTTCTATCGACAATCATTGCAATAGACTTCCCTACACTAGTAGAACCTAAGTAATTAATTGGAGCTGAAAAATCAAATGTACCCATCAATGATGAATACATTCTAGCCCCTCAGCTCTCTGAAGTAGGTTTAACCTGATCAACCAATGGCACGGTGGACACATTAGTTTCCATGTGGCCCTTCCAAGTAAAACTGAGTTGGTCTACAGTAACCAACTTCCCTTTGTGTAGAAACACCATTACCCAAAGAATGGCTGATGCAATAGTGGACATGGCATAATTCCAACTTCTCCCCAAAAGAAATTTATAATCCAATGACGCATCAGTCACCTCTACCTCAATAGACACTGCCTTCCCTACCAAGTTTATTTTGGAATCTAGTAGGATACCATGTGGTCGAAATGACTTTCCATCGAAAGCAGTAAGTAGAGTGTTCGATGGAACTAGCTCTAGAGATCCAAGAGCCTTCCAACAAGACAAGGACATAACACATGTGGAAGCACCCTCATCGACAACTGCCCTTCCAATGGTTTTTCCACCATGGATGACATATATCGATAAGGCCACATGATACGAAAGGCGAATTTTGACATCAAATAAATTAAATTTTTCCATGAGGCTCGATGAATCCATACTTATCTAAGGCTTCTAAGAGTGCATCTCATTGGGCAGGACAACTCTGTAACACCTCTAAAGATGACATCACATAAGGGGTTTGAGATAAATCTTCAACTATAGAGTAATTGGCTGCAACCCTAGCATTAGGATTATGCAATGTTTTCTTAAAGACACTTTTTGGTATCCTGGGCATAGTTTCGGCAGGTTTTTCAATTGTGAGAGGGTTAGAAGTTTCACCTATAGACTTACCCTTCTCTAAAGCCTCTGTCTCATAGTTCTTACTCCTAGTCTGGAGCTATGTCTGGGATCGAACCATGTTGATATAATTTGGGTCAGGGGCATTTGGAGTTCCCCCTGCTACATTAGAAGCTGAAGTAGAATTCTGTCCTTGGGGAAAAGGATCCTTTAGGACAGTCGATTGGTTACTTTTGAGCCTCTTCTGATCTTGGTCCATAAGGGGACATTGATGGGTTAGGTGATCTTCCTGGGACAAATTACATGGAAATTTCACCTTCTTCTTCTCTTTTTTTCCCCCATCAGCATTGTTTGTGGGTTTTGGCTTGTTTTTGTTTCCCTCACCTTTCTTCCCCTTTTTCTTTTTCCCATCGGGCTGCTGATTTCCCTTTTGGGAGGATTGTGCAAAAACATTAGCCTTTTGGGGTGAGGGGGGAAACCTTTGCTACCTCCATCGTAGAGTGTTTGAAGGACAACTCATGGAGCTATTTAGCCAAAGACTCAATAGTGGAAGATTTCACTAAACCAACCACACCATTGGCATGGGGTCTAGGCTTAGGTTTTTCAACACTATGTGTTGGCCTCGGTGCATCGGGGATGATTTCATATAGAATCCCAGACTCAGAATATATCATATCTAACTCCTGGGCCCTAAGGATAGCCTCCTCCTCATTAGTTACTCCCTGAGTGGACATGCCCTTAGATAGATATGGAAATAAGGACTTAAGGAACCATTCTAGTAAAAAACTTGGGAGGGATGGTCGCCTTAATGAGCCTCTTCCGCCTTCTCCACTTGTTACAACTGATTTTACCACACATGGTGGATCACACCTTTATGGCCTTCCCTGTCCCTCTGCATACTCTTTAGACCCCATGGACCATTTTTGTACCTTTGATGTTTCCAATATCATCCCTAAAAACATGCAATAATTTCCATACACGACTTTTAATCCCTTTCTTGTGTATATACGTGGATTTGACACTTAAACCCACGTACATCAGGATGTGTGCAAAAGGCCAAATGATTTTGCAGTTTTCCTTGATGTGGATCTGAGTCACTTGTCTCTTGGCCTTCCATATGCCTTGAGATCGCTTGGATTCGACCTTCCATTACCCCATTGAAGAGCTATATAAGGAACCCTTTGGATACATTGAAGGGAGAGGAATTGAAGAGCAAGAAAACTATAGTCCATTGTTGTCGGAGCTTATACTTGAGTCTGCATCCCTTTGTCCCATGGAGCACTTTGTGTTCTTCCCAAGCTTGCCTTTTTCTTGTGAGCTTACTATCAAGAGATGGAGGATTGAAGTGGTGGAGGCCCAAGTGGGGGACTCAGTTTCTTCAATTCACGGATGTGTCGACAGAGGTTGTCACTATTGTAATCTCTGTTTTATATCAATAGAAATATATTTTCTTGTCCAATAATGTGTATTTAAATGATTATTTGATCCATGGATGCTTGTAAATGCTTATATGTTACTGATTATATATGATAGATTAGGTCTAACACATTTATATATAATATGCTTGTCTTGTTTGCTGAATGTTGAGGAAGCAAATTGCTAATACAAGTGAGAGTGGAAAATCTCAACAGCGATCTACAACAACCGTCCGGAATAAGGTACAAATCGATATCCTTTAGTGTTAGATGTTTGGTTTCTCTTGCATATAGGGAAGGATTGATTTTTGGAGTTAATCTGTCTGTTGTGGTTCCCCAAGCCATAGGAATTTCTCTCCGTAACAGAATTGGTGACTCCGCTGGGGAGTTCCTAGTCACTTTTCCTTTGGGGGTTTTTATCGGTATTCAATGTTCTTGAATTTCTCTTATTTCTCTGTTTCTAAGTTGAGTATGGGGGTATGTTTTCCTAGTAGTGTCTGATAGGAGTGAATTTTGTCTCAGCTTATCTATTTGCCTTCATTTTTATCTCTTTTTCTTCCTGTATGCGACATTTTTCCCCACAGTCATGTGTACACGCGGTTTTGGTTGAGATATCCGCGTATATACGCGGGTTTTCTGCATGCAGTCACGTATTCCCTAAGTTTTTCCTTTTAGAGGAAGATTGAGTGTTGTTGGGTGAGTTTTGATGATTACTAAGTCTCCTTAGATGCTTCTAGAGTCTGTATACACCTTTGTTTCTGATCAGAGACCCTTTTAAGGGTAAATTTCTTTTTTAATAATGTTCTTGTCATTGCATTTTCAATTTTTTGTTTTAGGGTTAGTGCATTAGGTCTCTTTTACCTTAGTGCTTTGCGTGGGTGCTGTTTGATAGTGTGTGCAGAGTTTGGGGCTGGTAGAGTCATTTTTTTGCTTTATTATCTCATTGTTATTCAAAAAATCCAAAAATATTTGCTTCTTTGCATCATTATGCATCATTGCACTTTGCATTTTGCATGGTACTTGCACTAGGTTTTCTTAGAGAAGTATTAGTCAGGTTTTCATATAGGAATAATTGCATTTGTCATTTGAAGAAAATTTTTCATTTCACGTAGTAGCATGCCCTGTTTTTCATTCAACACAATGCATTTGCATTGATTGTTAGGTGTGCATTTTACTTCATGTTGCGTTATAACACCATTGGTTGCACGATCATATACCTTTTTGAGTAATAAGCCAAATAAAATCAAGGCTTAATTAAAATGGATTACACTATTTTCTTTTATAGGGTACACCAACAAGATTAAGTTTTAGGGTCTTGGAATAGTTCATTGTGAGTAAATTCTCCAAGACCACTAAACAACAACATGTATGTGTCTGTCTAGGTGAGAGTGTGAAATTCCTTGGTATAATTAGTGTTTCTCATGATCCTCCTCTTACAAGGGAGTTAAGCACGAGGCCCTAAACCCTAAACCCCAAGTCATAACTAAGTAGTACAGGAGATATTTCCAGGATTGTATTCGTATCTAGGGGCTCTTTCGAGAGTTTCGAGCTTTGCTACACTACCCATACAGTCAATCCCACTTGCGATTATCCACCTGAGCATTGATTATATTGAGGTGACCTTAGTTGCCTTACCTAGGTTATCGAGGGGGTACTTCACAGGGGTTATTCTGCAAGTGTCTCAGCCAGGTTGGGGTCAGACATCACAGTTGCTATATGCGTTGAAGCTAAGGGCCACAATAATTGGTTACGAACCTCTGCTCGTTGTGTATGGGATTCTCAAGCCTCTCCTAGGAGAGACATACCTGCTTTATTTGGGAGCTCACATATCCTACCCTTGTTTGCTTATGATTGGCTTTAGATTATATAGGTGTATGCTTTGTGCACACTAGCTTGCTTAGGGTTTGCGTAATTAGAAGAGTCTTTTTCATTTTTTGAGTCATTGTGTATTTGGGTGTGGTAATTTTCCATTCTCGTCGTTTAGCAGGACTTCTGCCTTCTACATCTCCTCCTCCTTTGGGAGAGAGAAACAGAAATTCTAGGCAGACTACTTCTCACATTGATTCACACACGATGGGAGATCATGAAGATGAAATTCCTGAGTTGTCTTCTCCACCTCATGAGGCTGGGGAAGAAGATCCTACTCCTATATATGATCCTTCACCCGATATACCTACACACTCTAGGTACAATCCTTCACCTGATATACCTCCACACTCTAGGTATGATCCCTCACTCATAGGTCGTCGGTATTGGATGTCGGGCGATGAGACTCATCATGAACCTACAAGCACTAGTTATGTTAGTTATGGCATGTCTGGTATCCCTGCACATGATCCGGCACACCATGCTGAGTCAGATTTTGAACCTAGCACTATGCCTGGGGGCACTCCTATTCCTTTCCATGTGGAGAGATTTGGGAGCACGAGTCACATTGCACCCTCCATCCCATTGGTGGAGGCTACATCACATGTTCATCCTAGACATGGTGTTAGTAGTCCTATTTGGATACCAGAACCAAGATGAGTGACTATAGGGAATACCACTTACATCACTTCACATGTCCCTTTGTCCTCTATTCCTAGCTCTTCAAATGCTATTCCTCCCCCTCATTCACATGGTCCTTTGAGCTAGAATGTCACTACTAGTCATGTTCGTACTAATGCTACTCACGTAATTGTGTCTCATAGTCAAGTACCTCATGTTGTCTCAAGAGGTCATATTCCTACTTCTAGAACATCCTATGGTCTATCGCAAGGAGTTCCCCATATTCCTACTTATGGAGTTTCTCATGGGACATCCCATGGGACATCTTATGGAGATTCTTATGGAAAATATTATGGACCGCAGTATGGACAGAGTTATTCACCTTATGGGTACGGGTATCAACAACCTGCTTACTCCTCGAATTATGGATTTGTAGCTCCAAATAGTCAAGGTACACCACATTATGGTGCTTCCATGCCACCCTACAAGGGTCAAACGGGAGGAGGATACTATGGCCATGGACATGGTGGTTACACTAATCAGTCTTATGTGAACCAAAACTATCAAGGAGCATGTCATCGACATGCTCAACCTAGGATCCCTTTCCTCGCAACGTTAAATTTACCTGACTTGTAGAGACTAATGAACGATCCAGTATCTCATGACTCAGCTTGGCCGGCTATCCCTACCAAGCTTCCCTCGAACATTCCCAAATTCGAGGGCAAACCATGAGAAGATCCTAGTGAACATGTTACTACATTTCACCTTTGGTGCTCTTCTAATTCCTTACATGATGATTCGATCCGTTTAAGGCTATTTCAATGCACCCTCACCGGGCCTGCAGCGAAATGGTACATAAAGTTACCTAGGGCAGCATTCGTTTTGTTCGATGACCTAGCTATGACTTTTCTCAATCACTTCCAACTACCAGTGCATTACGACATTGGTAAAGAACTCTTGTCGACATTTCAGCAAGACAAACCCACACATATCTCAGACCATATCCAAGAGTGGCGTAGATGGAAGATATTGATTAAAGCTTTCATAACGCTGGAATTTCTCCTCGAGTGGTTCCTTAAATCGTTACTTCCTTATATAGCGAAGGATGTTTCTACGTCCAAAGTTCAGAACGAGGAACAAGTCATTTTTAGGACACAGAAATTGGATTTGATTTATGCTCAATCTGGATTGTTATATGAGATCATTCCTAATGCTCTGCGTTCTAGTTTCGACCCTAAGGTCAAACCTGGACCACATGCCGATGGCATTGTTGGTTGTACAAGTACCAAACCTGCAGATTCGGTTGTGCAATAGGTGAGTCAATTGTCTATCAACCAATCTACCTCGGGGCAAGCTATGGCTTTGTCTCAACCCACCCAAATGGCGAATGTGCTTTCATTGCAATCGTCGGACTAGAAGGGTAACCAGCAACCTGGAAGGAATAAGAAAAAGGGTAAGAACAATCGTAAGGGTGGGAATAGGAATGAAAATTCCAATTTTAATGACAAGAATGCCCGCAATGCTGGGGGAGACAAGAATTCTAAATGTAAGGTTAAGTTTCCTTGAAAGTTGTGTAAGTATGACCACCTCACTCACTTGTGCCCAAATATGGAAGATGCCTCGAGGTTCATAGCATAGGGCCCAGCTGTGCTGACCAACCCTTTACCCCATAATCAAAAAATGAACTCAAGGACCCATGATCATTCTAGTGGAGATCAAGATCTGCTGGAAGCTACTAGTGGTCATGGTTGCATCAACATGGTGCATGCTACTAAGGTTGTGACTCGTGCAAAGGACTATGGTTCATCACAACCAGACCTTGGAAAGGAACCTGCTCCACCCAGGAATCCTTTGCATATTGAAAACCCTGTGGATAAACTTGAACTTGCATCTCACATTCCTATGGGAGTCCTAAATCATTTGGGATACAATCCTCATTCCCGAGCCGCCCATAACTATTCAGTTGTCGAGGATTTGGGCCACACTCCTTGTGTGATGTCTGCACTTGAAGTACTTCAAAGTTTTCCTCCGCAAAGGAAGTCTTTGCTTTCTGCTCTTGGTGTTAATGATGATAACTCTTCCTCCGTCATTAAATTTGAAACCGCGGGACTACAGCCTCACTTTCCTTACGATGTGTCTCTCTTGATTCATGTAGAATGTCTTAACATAATCGTCAAATGCAATGTGATTGACGAAGGCGATGCTACTTCCGTGATGTCTTTGTCATGTTGGAAGGGTTTTGGTTCCCCTGAGTTGTCTAAATATGCTACCATGTTGACTGCTTTTGATGGTAGATCATTTTAGCCGCACAGAATTCTCCCTTCTCTTAAGGTCCATTTGGGAGGGAAGACCGTCGCGATCGAGTTCGAGGTGGTTGATGCGCCCCTTGATTACAATCTGTTACTGGGTAGGAATTGGATGTATAGTATGCAAGCCGTAGATTCTTCTCTATTTCGAGTTGTATGCTTTCCATTTAATGGGAAGATTGTTATGATTGATCAGACATCATTCAAAAATCCAAGTGTTACTGCATCATTAGGAGCTTCTATTCCGATTATCGATCATTCTCAACCGGCAACTGGGAGTGTGGGTGTTGGCATGCATCCATCCCTTATCGAAGCCTTTAGTTGTCCTGCACCCATTCTTATGATCGGGTCTAGTTCTGGTGGGGCTTCGTCTTCTTTGAGATCGGTGTCTTTTCACACTACCCATATGGAAGATCCTTGGATCCTTCCTACACCAAATACTTCGAGTAAGCCTATCGAAATGGACGTGTCGTTGCCTACAGCAATGATAACATATCAAGCAAATCTTGAATGTGTTGTAGAGCCTAGTCCTTCCTCTTCACGGATAGAGGAGGAGGACCCATATGTGCTGCCTACATGGGCATCTGAGTCTTCTCACACACATGATTTCCTTGATATTGTTTTTCCATTAGAAGAAGCTATTATTGAGGCCATGTCTGGGGTTGATCCACCTTGGGAAGAGTTACATCATAGATCTTATTTTCTTCCTGAGCTTAACCATTTGGAGTGTGAATAATTTAGGGATATTCTTAGTGAGAGAATTGGTAGTCCCGTGGTTCCATTGTGCTCTCCTGGTCCGATGGCTGATGGAAACATGGTGAATATATCTCCTACCATCCCTATCAATATCTCTCATGATCCTGGAAAGATTGAGAATGTCTATATTGGAGCAGAATGTTCCCATGCTGAGATTCAGGAGTATACCAAGCTGTTCAAAGAGTTTCATGATATATTTGCTTGGTCATATGAGGAAATGCTAGGTATTGCCCCTCGCATTGTTGAACATGAAATTAAAATGTATCCCAATGCTAAGCCTGTTCGACAAGGCTTGCGTGCGGTGAATCCTAGAAAAGCACCCATGATCAAGGCTGAGATAGAAAAACTATTAAATGTCGGTTTTATCTATCCCATTCCCTTGACGGAGTGGGTTTCAAACCCTGTTCCGATTGATAAGAAGCAGGGAGAGATCTATATATGCACTGATTTTTGTGACTTGAATCATTCTTGTCCTAAGGATAATTTTCCCACACCATTTATTGATCAAATCTTGGATGAGTGTGCAGGAAACGAGGTATTTTCCTTTATGTACTGCTTTTCTGGATACAATTAGATCCAGATCAAACCCGAGGACCAACATAAAACTGCCTTTATTTGTCCTTGGGGTACCTTTGCATATCGAAAGATGCCATTCGGCCTTAAAAATGATGGAGCCACATTTCAGTGGGCTATGACCTTGGTTTTCCATTATCTCAAATCGATTATTGAAGTCTTTTTGGATGACCTTGCTACTCATTCTCGTCAGAGGATGCGTCATTCCTACCATTTGAGATTAGTGTTCAAAAGATGCTGCCATTATTTGGTTAGGTTAAATCCTCATAAATGCATCTTTTGTGTGAAGTCTAGTTGCTTGTTAGGGTTCATTGTCTCCAAGGAGGGTATAAGAGTTGATCCCTTAAAGGTTGAGGCAATACTTCAATTGTCTCCCCCAAGAAACATTAGACATCTTCAATGTTTGCAAGGCATGGAAAATTTCTTGCGGAGATTCGTTGTTAATTTTGCCAATTTGACTAAAGGCTTTATGCGTCTTTTGAAGAAGGACACTACTTTTTGCTGGGATGAGCGAGCCCAGGAGTCCTTTGATGCACTTAAACGAGCCTTAGCATCGGCCCTCGTGATTAGTCCACCCGACTATAGCCGTGACTTTTTGCTTTATGTGGCCACGTCCATGGAGACGATTGGTATGGTTTTGGTTCAAGAGGATGAGGAGCTCCATGAGCATGTTGCATATTATTTGAGCCAAAACCTTGTAGATGTGGAGATTCGTTATTCCCATGTGGAGAAACTTGTCTTAGCTACCGTTCATGCGATTCAAAGATTGAGACACTACATTCTCCTTCGCCAAACCTTGGTGGTAGCCCATGTCAATCCATTTTAGTTTGTCCTCACTAGAAGGATGATCAGGGGAAAGTATAATAAGTGGATTGTCATCTTGCAAGTATTTGATCTCGAGTTTGTTTCAGCAAAATCGAAAAAAATCGTTGATTTTTGCGGAGCTTATATCTGATTTCCCAAGCGAGGAGGAGGAGGAAGTTTGTGAAGATACGTTTGTCAATGAGCACATTTTCCTGATCTCAACTTTGGATCCATGGTATGGGTATATCATCATATATTTACAAACATTGAAGGTCCCTACTCACCTTTCACTGGATGAACGACGATGGTTACATCACGTATCCAAGAACTGCCTTATAGTGGATAACACATTGTACCGTCGTGGGGTAGATTCCATCACGTATCCAAGAACTACCTTATAATGGATAACTCATGAGGAGGCTGAGCTTGTGCTGAATGATTGCCATGGAGGGGCTTATGGTGGTCATTTATCTGGGATTTTTACAGCCCAAAAAATCTTGAGAGAGTGTTATGTTTGGCCATCGATCTTTAAAGATTGTGTCAATGCGGTTAAGAAGTGCCACCCTTACCAATTGTTTGCACAGAATATGTGCTCACATCCTGCCCCATTACATCTGATTATCACCGCCGATCCCTTCACTAAGTGGCGGCTTGATTTCATGGATTGCAACCCAGCTTCAGCTGGGGGGCATCATCATATTATAGTGGCTGTTGACTATTTCACGAAATGGGCTGAGGCTATGCCCACGGTTAAATCCGATGATGAGACAAACGTGCATTTCGTATTCAACCAGATCATTACTCGGTTCGCTATTCCGAAGGAGCTTGTCATTTACCATGGTAGGAACTTTCAGAATCAAATGATGGAAGAATTGGCCTCGAAGTTAGGGTATAAGCAGGAGCATTCCTCTTCTTATTACCCTCAAGCGAATGGACAGGTTGAAGTAGTGAACAAATCACTTAAGTCCATTCTCCAACGAACCATAGCACAAAGCAAGACCAACTGGCATATCATGTTATATCCTGCTTTATGGGCTTATAGAACCGCGGTTAAGACTGCCACCATTTTTTCTCCATATCAGCTTGTACATGGAGTGGAGTCTATCTTGCCCTTTGAATGTGAAATCCCTTCATTGAAGCTAGCCATAGAGCTCTTACCAGACACTTCCCCATTGGAGGAATGTTTGGTCCACTTAGATCAGCTTGATGAGTAGTGTCGAGATGCTTTAGTGGCTCTAGAAGTAAACAAGTGTCACGTTAAGGTCCAGTATAATAAATCTGTCCGTCTAAGGAAGTTTAATGAAGGATATTTGGTCCTTTTGTGGGATCAAGATAAAGAACCCTTGGGGGCAGGAAAGTTTAACCCCATGTGGCATGGTCCTTATGTTGTCAAACGTGTGTTAGAGAAGGGAACCTATGATCTAGTAGATTACGAGGGGACAGCCTTGTTGGAGCCTAGAAATGGGCTCTATCTTAAAAAGTACTATGCATGATCCTCAGCCAGGGCTAATTATTGTATATTATTGTATGGTATTTTGCATAGTTAGGTTTTTCTTATAGTGATCAGGTTTGTTGATTAGCTTTCGTTTCTTATGGAAAATGTCAATGGAGTCTTCCATCTATATAGGATTCGTTGATGGTGCTAGCCGTCACACTCAACACTCAACCTCTGCTGCTTGGGTGATTTATACTCCTATGGGTCAGGTATTGTCTTCAGGAGGCATATGTTTATGGCCCTCTTCAAACAATGTTGTTGAGTATAGTGCCATTATCGAGCTTCTACAGGATGCCATTTCAAATGGTGTTCTCTCTCTTGAGGTACGTCTTGATTCACATTTAATAGTGTCATCGCTGAATGGCTTATATCATGTTAGGGATCCAACATTATTACGAATATTCTTACGTGTGAGATTGTTAGAATGGCAATTTGACAACATAACATACATACATGTTCCAAGAATTTATAATCAAGTTGCTAACTCATATGCTAACTATGTGTTAGATTGGAATTTGTTTCACAGACCATAAGCCCATCACAAACATAGATTTTTACACATGTAGATAAATAAAATCGATCATCATAAAAAAAATTCATTAAACATCCAAAATGTGACATCATAATACATAAGTGTCATAATACAAAAATGGGGCGTCCAAGCCACCAAAATATAATACACGGTAGTACAAAAATGTGTCACTCCCAAGTATCTAAGCCTATGGAGGAGGCAGGGGGTTCTGATCATGGAAAGTCACCATAGTTATAGCTAGTCGTTGAAACAACCGCACCCATGCTCATGGTACACCCACCACCTGGCGTTGAATGGCCTCAGGCAAGTCCCCGACTTGCGCCATGGGTACCCTATGTGTTAGCTGCACAAAATTTATGTGGATGCTTTGGAGTGTCCGCTCCACATCCACACCCATGATGTCATCTCCTCTTCCCCTCTGTCTATGACGAGGGAAACCATCAGGTCTCCGTGGTCCTACATCTGCACACACATGACAAGATGTCACTATGTGTCTTCACGCAAAAACATGTGTTTTGGTTCAATATATCAAAAAACACAAAAAAAATTAAATAATTCAAAAAAATTAAAAAGAGGGTTGGGATTCATTACCAATGTCACCATATGCTGATCCTGGCGGTAGGGGAATGTCGAGATCTCCTCAAAAATCTATCCCTACATAGGGGTAATCATCGATGGCAACTATATGCTACCACCACCATGGAAATAAATCAGCTGGGTAGGGGTTAGACACCCTACCTCCGCCCAGTCTGCGCATCGCATCTACCCAACATCACTGGGTGGATCTCAAACCCCATGAGGAGGAACGTCAACTCTAGGGTTGAGCCCCGGAACACGCTCGAAGAAGAAAATGCTCAGTATACTGCTGAAACCAAAGTTTCGTACCTTGCCCATCTTGCAGTCCCTGAGTTGTTGCTTCATGTTACTCAATAGTGCAGTACTCCAATCGTAAATTGTGGGTCTCATGCACTCCACTGCATAGAACATCAAGGGCCGCGAGGCCTGGTGAAGTGAGGCTAACCATGCTATCCTGCTGAGTGTCAGTAGTATGGACTTCAGGCCTAGTACCTGTATGGAGTTTGTTGGGATCTGATTCCCAACCTTCTCCGTGTCCAGATAACAGTATATAGTAATATACTCATCAATGGTGAGGCCACCTCTGGGCCCATGAGAACGTAGGTTCACCACTTCTCCCCGTTAAGACAATCCTATAATGAAGTATATGTCCTCCACCTCTATAGTGAGGGACATCCTATCGATATGGAAAGACTCTAATTTAGGATCCCAGTAGTCTACTAGCATCTGCAGTAGTCTTGGTTTGGCCCTTAAGCCCCCAATACACCAAAACTTATATATCCCACATGCATGAAGAGCTTGTTGAGCCATTAGATCGCCTCGTACAGCCTCTTCTATATCCCCATGTTCTCTCTCCCTCCATTCTAGAACCATCTTGCACATTTACATTGATTTTTGGTCATTATTTGTCTTAAAAAACCTTAAACGCGGCCGCATATGCGACTGTTTGCAAAACAGCCAAGTATGTACGCGACTTTGCACCTTTTTCGCGTATAGCCAGCCCTATACGCAGAAAAATCCCCAATTTATGCATGGGCCAAAGCGACTATCTTAGAATGGCCTATAAATCGATTTTGACCATGTAAATTAAAAAAAAATTACATGTAAATGGAAGAGTAGGGCATGGGAAGTTACCTGGAAAAAATGGTGTCAGATTTCGCTGGACGAAACTCCCGGAATTTGCATTTGAAGTTTTGAGCTCAATTGGGTAAAAATTTCAAATGTTATATAATGTTTTGAATTTTTTACTATTTATAGAAAAAATTTCAAATTTCTGAAGATTTTTACCCCCTTTCTATAGTTTTGAATCGTTTCTGACCCTTTTGGACCATTTTTTACTAATATGATGATGTAGGAGACCGTTTTGAGCGTTGTTTCAACCTTTGTTTTGACCTTTTCATGCCAATTTCAGGTATGATGCTTAAACTGGAATATAGGTTAGATTTCACCTCCATTTGCATTTTGCATGACCTTATGACCATTTCATTATAACCTTAGGTACGAACCCATTCTATCATGTCACGGAACCTTCTTGCTGTTTTAGAAGTGACATGATGTGAATGGTAGAGTTTGACCTTACATGGGTGCCCTAGTTAGCTCCTTGTTTGCATTTGGCGCCCATCCTGACAGTTTGTCCTTTCGAGTGTGGGATTCCATTGTATAGTATCGCCATGTCATTTTGCAAGAACCTCATAATCCTCTTGTTCTTTTTTTCCTCCCTGTTTCCTCAGGACTCCCTTATGTCAAGTTGTAATTGCATTATCATGAGCTTTGCCTGCCTCATTTGAGCCTTATGCCAGCTTCCCTAACTTTGAGTATCATCCATATAGCCTGAGCTTGTCTCATGTCTAGCCACACAGAGCCATTTTTTATATCTTTTGCAGCTTGATTCCCTATTTTTACCGAGAGGGGACTTTCCCTCGAGTGTCGCTATCCTACACATGTGTCCTTGCATTGAGCATAGGTATGTTCCACTGCTTGGAACTAGTTTGTTTGTCCCTTGACACTGGTCTCCTCCTAGTCTATAACTATAAAGCACTTTTATTTTTTTCCAAGCTTTTCAAAATATTTGAAAAAGTCCAAAAAAATCAAAAAACCAAAAATCCGGACAAGAAAAGATGTTATCTTTGGCAGCAGTCAAGTCATGTCGCCTTCGAACAGAGCATTGTATATCACATCCGTTGTTTGGGTTAATAGTTTGACTTTAGGAGCTGTACTCATTTCTCCAAGTTTATCTCCATCGGCTGGTTAAGCTTCCAATCCCTATGGAGCCTCTGTCAATGCCTCATGTGTCACAGAGATGTCCCAGTTTTGTATATAGAGTTTATGCTTCCTACATTCAGTCACCATTCATCTTTATGCTTTTTTTCGAAGGAAATTGAAACCTGAGTCGGCCATTCCTCAGTTATCTTGACTTTGCATGTCAGCCATTCTCGGTACAGTTACTAGTTCATGCACATTATGATTGATTCCTTCCACATTATACAGCTTTACTGAGTACCTTGTGTTGGATGATGGGGGATGCCTTAATGCCCTCCTTCCAGCGGATTTCATCCCATCGACTTCAGATCATTTATTTTGGGATAGGAATCTAGAGTCATTTTTGAGTGCCTTGAGACTTGGAATCATCAGTGGCAGGTTCTCTCGCCATCAACAGTTTTTTGGGAATACATCAATGTCCCCTGATCGATGGATTCTATCAAGTGTTCGACATCAACACATTTATTCACACTTGTTAGTTTGCACTCTAGTACCTTGATTCCCATTTTCATTATCGGTGGGTGATCTCGCGTCTGTTAACCGTATACATCAATGACTGGTAATCAGACAATGGACTACTATGTTCGACCTCAACACCTCTATTCACATATTAGGACATGTACTCGTAGCGGTTTGTTAACAAGACCTTCCATACTGGTGGCATCTCATATATGCTACCTCCTTGATCGTACCAGTGTTCATGAGTTTTCAACTCTCGTGACTTGATTCCAATGTATGTCAGATATTTCCAGCCATTATGGAGATCTTGATCCAGTATATATCTTCAGCCTTCATGGAGATCATGATCCTATGTATATCTTCATCATGGAGATTCTGATCTATCTATATTGTACGTGGCGATGACCACACATGTCATATTTTGTATCATGCCTATTCATGGCCATTGTACTCTGATGTATCTGGGACTGCTACATCTACTTGCAGTTATGTGCAGAGTTTTGATCATTGTATTGTATTGATTGGATGCCTGATTCTTCCAGTGGGTTCTTCATCACTCCACTTCTGGGATGGACTTATAATGTATTTCGGCCATCGTATGACCCCTCTGACCTCACACATTAGGGGGCATCTGTTACAGCTAATTTTACCACACATGGTGGATCACACCTTTATGGCCTTCCCTGTACCTCTACAGACTCTTTAGACCCCATGGACAATTTTTATACCTTTGATGTTTCCAATATCATCCCTAAAAACATGCAATAATTTCCATATGCAACTTTTAATCCCTTTCTTGCGTATATACGCAGATTTGACCCTTAAACCCACATACATCGGGATGTGTGCAAAAGGCCAAATGATTTTGGAGTTTTCTTTGATGTGGATCCGAGTCACTTGTCTCTTGGCCTTCCATATGCCTTGAGATCGCTTGGATTCGACCTTCCATTACCCCATTGAAGAGCTATATAAGGAACCCTTTGGATACATTGAAGGGAGAGGAATTGAAGAGCAAGAAAACTATAGTCCATTGCTATCGAAGCTTATATTTGAGTCTGCATCCCTTTGTCCCATGGAACACTTTGTGTTCTTCCCAAGCTTTCCTTTTGCTTGTGATCTTGCTATCGAGAGATGGAGGATTGAAGTGGTGGAGGCCCAAGTGGGGGACTCAATTTCTCCGATTCGTAGACGTGCCGACAAAGGTTGTCACTATTGTAATATCTATTTTATATCAATAGAAATATCTTTTCATGTCCAATAATGTGTATTTAAATGAGTATTTGATCCATGGATGCTTGTAAATGCTTATATGTTATTGATTATATATCCTAGAGTAGGTCTAACTCAATTATGTATAGTATGTTTGTCGTGTTTACTGAATGTTGAGGAAGCAAATTGATAATACAAGCGAGAGTGGAAAAGCTCAACGGGGATCTACATCAACCATCCAAAATAAGGTACGAATCGAGATCCTTTAGTGTTAGATGTTTGGTTTCTCTTGCATATAAGGAAGGATTGATTTCTGGAGTTAATATGTCTATTGTGGTACCCCAAGCCATAGTAATTTCTCTCTGTAACACCACTCTTGGATGTGATCCGAAATATGAGTGGCTTTGTCCTGCTGAAAGGTGGACAATATGTCTATCCCGACATCATATTGGATAGGAAGTTGGAAATGGTTAAGAAAAACATTGGCTAAGTCCCAAAAACTACTAAATGCAGCAGAGGGCAGTTCAATGTACCACTTTACTGTAGCACTAGCAATAGTTCTTTGGAACAATCTCAACCGAATGGTGTCATCGTTCAATGAATTAGAGGAGCACCACAAGTGAAAAGTGGTGATATGAGCCCCTGAGTCTTCCCTAACTTTGCCTTTGAATTTTGGGATATTCGAGGGAAATTTGGTAGGAACAGGTGGTCATGATGCACCATGTCTCACTAGGTCATTCATTAACTTGGAAAAGTCTAGCAAATTCAAAGTTTCCATAAAAGGAAGCTTGGGCCGAATCGGAGCATGAAAAGTACTAGCTTGGGAAGTAGAAGGATTTGCCCCCTGGTTCCCAAATGTGAAGGTAGGGTTTCCCCCAGCTACCGATTGCGAAGTATTCAGATCGCTTTGGAAAGGATTTCACCCATAAGTTAGTGGATTGTTCATATGTGGTGCAGTGTATGAGGTTCGAGCTGCCCAAGTTGAAACTAGAGTTTGGAAGACAAGAGTAGGTATCCCTCCACTAAAAGGTGAAAAAGGAGAGCTTGTGAAAGGAGCTGAAACTGGCGTTTGGAAATCTTTACCATAAGGGTTAGTGTTTTCGAACTGCACTCCTACATATGTGAGTGTTGGACCTACATATGGAGCGAAAGGGGGAATATGGCCCCTGCTCCAAGTAAAACCCTAGAAAAATGAATAGGATCCAACATGACAACTCTGAGCAGTGTGTGCAAAAGAAGTTGAAGGAAAAGGTACACTAGGGATCCCAATGACCACCACACCAGAAGTGCCTACTACATTTTTTGATCCTGGTGGTTGAACCACCCGACTAGCTGTAGTTAAAGAAGTAGTAGGTATATTTGTTCTAGGGGCACCAACTGGGGGAGGTGGCACTCCTTCAGCGAGAGCAACTGAGGTGGAGGAAGAAAGACTTTCTCCTACCCTAAACATTAGTCTTCCCATAGGAACACCAATCACAAGTGAATTGAAAGGATGAACCTGGACGATCACTGGACCATTTAGGTCAGTAAGAGGCGAATTAAAGTTTCTCGCAAACTCGTCAGCCCGAAAGTCTTCTATCTCTACTGTGGTTGTATCAACCTGGTTTGTCCTAAGTTTTGGTTCACTTGAAACTTCACTAATTCCTACCGGTTTGAAAGAACCGTCTATGTCTAATATCCTCCTTTGAGGGAGCGGTGGAGGTTCCATTGTAGCAAGCAGAGGAAGGTTTTGCAACCTTCTTTACCTTTTGAGAGGTAGGTCCTCCACAATTGAAAATTTTACTCTTCACACCCTAAGGCCGACTGTGACACAAAAAAACCACAGAGCAATCACTACAAAATTTCCTAAAGTCACAACAAACATAAGGGGTATAAGATATGATTTCCAGAAGAAATATGAGAGACAGTTACTTGGCGTCCTTGAAGATGTTCTTAGGCACAAGCAGAGGAATCACCCACCACCCTCCCACACTTTCTACAAGGGTTACCTTCCAAGCCCGTCCAAGGTCAACCAGAAATAGCCTTCTAGTGTACCTGTGTATGAACCCTAGATGTCAGAGAGACTAAAGGATGCCTCAACTATATTGAAATTCTGGGGGGACAATCACAAGATGGTTTGTATGCATGGGCAGGGTAGTAAAGCCTGAAACCATGTCTAAGACAGAATCCCCAGATGCGCAAAAACCTTGGTCTACACTTCGACAAGGAATCGGAGGGTTGTCTCCTCAGTCCAAGCTTCCACGCATCCTTGTGCTTAACTCCTGTTTGAGAGGAGCTTCCCAGATACAATCAACATAGAAAAGGGTTTACTTATTGATTGGCCACCTACGTCTGAATTTAAACACTTGTGGAGAGTTTAAACTTTTTATCCCACAAGTCTAGCCTAAGCTAGTTGGTGTATGACCCTATAAAATAAAACTTACTAATAAATTTTAACTTATATCGTTCATTTTAAGGGTTGTTCTTAGTTAGAAGGTAAATGGCATGAAAGACTGTGATATTATGGACTCGATAAGACAAAGGAAAATGGTGTATAAAGCAAATTGCAACTATGTAACCAATTTTTTTATTTTTATTTTTTGTAAATGTAAGCTAATGAAATTGAAACTAAGTGTCAAAAAAACTAAGACTTATTTTTATAGTTTTTGAAATTTTATTTGAAAATACTGAAAGGAAAACTACTAAGTGCAACTAAATGGAAAAGCATAAG
Organism: Pseudotsuga menziesii; assembly: GCA_001517045.1. NCBI lineage: Eukaryota > Viridiplantae > Streptophyta > Pinopsida > Pinales > Pinaceae > Pseudotsuga > Pseudotsuga menziesii. Next base: position 358,161 of record LPNX011046189.1, read on the forward strand.
ATGTTTTTCTTCACTTTTTCAAATTCTTCAAAAACTAGCATCTAAACACAAATTTTTCAATTTTTTTGAGCGATTTTGAATAATCACAACATATAAAAAGAAAAATGAAGTATAGAGGAGCCACAATAACTAACTTCAACCAAACAGGAAGAAAACATGGTGAAAAACCTGACTTGGAAAAATAATGAATAAAATCCACTAGATATACTAAAGAACGAGTGGCTAACTAACACTACACAAAACAGCACAGAGCATAAGGTATCTAAAGCCTTGATCACTGACTTAGACACACAGCACTGAACTCAAAGACCAAGCAAGAGGGCCAACTTCAAGTCACTAGATGAAAGAGGTTTCAAACAAAGAAAACTCAAAGGCTTAACAACAAGCGACAAGTATGGCATATAGGACTTTGGACTTATAGGATCATGCCAACAACAGAAGACCACTGAGCAGAAAAAATCAAACAAGACAGGGACAAGCAAACCCTAACAAAAGTTTTATGCTTCTACAATATATATGCGACTGTCTTATAGAGCAACTCGCGTACCATACGCGACTATCTTATAGAGCAACCCGCATATACAAATTGCTATACGTGACTATGTATAATAGCAACCCGCATATACGACAAAAAAAAATTCAAATAAAAAATAAAAGTATTTAGACACACTATACTGCAAGTCAAAGGCAAGATAAAAATACCACACTTAGAATCAGAGCAAAGACTGGTAAAGCACCTACAAGATGAACCCACAGCAGGCTGGACTCCCCAACGGAGTCGCCAGTTCTGTTGTTCAGGATATTGCACCCTTGTAACCTAGGGTCTGGGGTTACCAACTTACTACTAACTTGTAGACAATCAGCTTTTTACATAGAATGGAAAGAGAATAGGAAGAAAGTCTTGACTTACTCGATTAACGACGGTTGATCCAAGCTTGATCTTCTCTCACTCCACTTCTTTCCAAAGCTTCTAGGGATGCACCTTTCCACCTGCAAAGAGAAAATCCTTCAAGTAATATCTCATGCATATATATTAGAGTTTATATGAAAAGAATATAGATAATATAATAAAACATATTCATTAAACCAATATACATGAAATAAACTCAATACAAGATTGGAAGAAGAATTCTCTTTATTAACAAACGGTGAATAAGATAAGAGTACAACCTAGCTTCTGACACAAGGACTCCTCTGCAACCAAAGGACTCTGATTTCTGTTGCTCCAAGATTCTGAAGATATAACACCAACATAACTTTGCTCTCCAAAATTGATTAATTAGCCCCCACCCTAAGGACTCTATTTATACTTTGGGAAATAGAGTGGTTTCAAAGGTTGGGATGGTTGAGATAGTTGGTATAGTTATGGATTAGGCCCCAACTAATCTCAGCTAATCTCGATTTATATTTTTTAATGTTGAATTAAGGAATATGCAGGTATTAATATTGGAAACTCACGTATGATATGTGTGTTTCTCAAAGGGAACTCGCGTATGCAAGTATACGCAAGTTGCAATGCAAATACTCATGTATGATACATGAGTTGCAATTCATATAGTCGCATATGCAACCCAAAACTCATAATAAAAATATATAAGGCTCATTTTAGGATAATGCATCAAAGGTCATGCCCATCTATAGTGTTTTGGCCACTTCAATCCAAATTTGTACTTTTGTGTACCAACATGAGGAATGTCGGTACTCAGATGAAGAAGTGACATTTTGGATGATAACAGGTTGGATGGAATGATACAGGGTATATGGATGGAAGTTACGATGGGACTATGAGGGAAGTCGAGGAAGGAAGTGGTCTTATGAGAAGAGGAGCAAGGTTTCGACAAGAGAAGAGGAAGAGGATAGGAGAGAGTCTTGTTGCGACCGAGACGCGAGGCCGTGAAGGAAGACCACACAAGGAAAAGCAACCCTACAACGACAAAAAAGATGACCAAGTTATGCCCAAGCCCTAGGAAAGGCTGACCCAGAGCAACAACATACCCACACCTTTGTGCACTATGTTGGGCTCTGATCTATCAGTGTTAATCAGAACTTGAATTTAAAATCAATCCGGGTTTGTGAACTTTGAGACACATCCAAGTTTAGGACAGAGAAGCTGAACTCAGTTGGAATTTAGCTAACTGGAAATAAATCTACTGACAGAAACTGAGATACTGTAGCTCACAGAGACAAAATCCTCTTACAAGGCTGCTTTCATTGTTTCCTTAAACATACAGTAGTTGGTTTTGTGAAAACATAAAAGATTGAGGTAAAAATTAATTTAAACAACAAGTTTATAAAACCCTTGGGTCAAATTGCAGACTTCTACCAGCGCTGAAAGACAAATATCAATCAATTTCTTTCACAAGACCATATTCATAATTCATAAATGTCTTTTAACATTTCATTCTCAAATAAACAGCAGTAAACAATGCACAGAGGTTTACCATTTCATTATCAAATCAGCAGTTAAACAATGCACAGAGGTCGTAGTTTAATTATGTGATATCCTCAGCATTCAATCGGTGAAGAACAGCGTTTATCCAATAGTGTTAATGACATACAGCACGATGGAATTTGCAGTTTGAACCATAAATGGAAAAACAGAGCATCAAATATAATCAATGAAGAAATTACTAAGCCTATGCTGCGATTCATAAACAAGAAACTACCAGGAACACATACCAATGGTTTAATTTAAATGCTTGCACCAAAAGGAATCGCTGCAGTTCATCAAATTACCACACCGGCAATGTAAATGTGCTAGAGTTCAACGATGGGGGCCCTCCAACGCCTTACTCCATGCACAATGAAAGATTTACAGAACTAGGATTTGATATTCATTCACCAGAAAATCTCTTATACAAAAATACCACGCTGTTTGGACTCACAAACGTGTTCCTCTTCAAAATCGTGATGCCTTACTTCATTGTCTTACAATAGATTTATACAAATTCTAAATCGAACTGAAATTTCTATAAAACTGCATCTAATTAAATGCTAGAGCTAATCGTGGTCATCTTCAGGATCGTGGAGTTCCACAAGATCAGGATTGTCCCTTGTTTTGTGTTGAATGCAGAA
>LPNX011046205.1:0-12500 GCA_001517045.1 Pseudotsuga menziesii
CAATTTATTTCACTATTTCACAATGCAAATAACAATGCATCTACAATGCAAATTATTTCACTCAATAGTTCAAAAATGCTTTCATTAAATCATTCTTTAAAACATTCATTGAACCATTCAATCATTCAACAGCTGAAAAAACCATTCATTAACTCATTCATTAAAACATTAATTTACTCAATGGCAGAAAAAAAATATCAGTAAACAATTCAGTAAAGCATTCATTCAAACATTCATTCATGAAACAGAGGAAAAAAGCATTAATTTTTTTTTTATAAATAAGAATTACTTAAAATTTGTTTAGTCACTTCCTTTTTACTTTTCTTCTCTTTGAATATTTAGTTAGAGTCACAGCTTCGGGAATCTGATCATCGGTATCCCTACTAGTCTGCTCGCAAGGTTGAACTTCAGGCGAGGGGCGATGAATTTCTACAATAATGTCAAAATATTTCATTAATATATTTATATTTTGATAAATACAAGTAATTCATTTAAAAAACATTATGAATGTGTGTTTTTACCTGCCATGTGCACATCAACATGTTGAACATTATCTCGTACTGGCCCAACCTGTTTCGTGTTATGATCTGTAGCTACATGCTTTGTAGTTGAATTGTGTAGAATTATAATTAATGTTCATCATCTGCAATGGTCTATAAAAAATAGTAGCACATTAATAAATTCATTACTGGGATGAGAAGCATGATCTTCGTTTGGTTGGTCATGTACTACATCCTCAACATGAACGGGATCATTACTTTCCTGCACAAAAAGGAATAAATAATTTATGTTAGTTTATTTATAAGGAAAAAATTGCATGAGCATTAATAAATATCATTAAACTATATAGTTTTCACATACCTGGGCACCAGATGGATCAGTAGAATATCGTGCAGTATTTCCAGACAAGCTTCTCCGGTGTTCAACAACGGCGTCAAAGCCATGTTCGAAGCCAAGCTTCATGTAATCCGCACTGGGCAATTCTTTGAACCGGTCGGCCTTCATATTTGCATGATGTCATTAATTTTAAAGCCTTTTGTCAGAAAAGAAAAACAAAACAAAAATAATGATCTGTATGATATTTGGATGTGGATTCGGGTCTTGCGATACTTACATATCGGGCCGCCAAGTTGGAGTAATCACTAGGCCCAAGCTTGTGTTGGCCAATTTTTTCAATTCTTGCCTTTGTGGCCTTAGATGTGTCCAAGAGCCTAATTAAGTTTTTAAATACATTAGTCGATCTACCAAAATTGATATAAAATCTAGTAATAATAAGGCTCACCACTACATTTTGGAATGTATTACATACCTCCCTATTCCACCTGGTGGTATCTTTCCTGATTTTCTCATGCCCTTCTCTTTTCCATCTTCCACCAGGGCTTTCCACTCCATATATGGAATCATTGGAGGGCACTCATACCTAGGGTTCTTTTCTAGGTGAACCCTATATTGGTCTCGGACAATCTTTAGATGTTTTCCAGCCTTCTGTAGTACCTTCGATGTATCAAAGCTATCTTTTCCGAACAAACTAACCAAGCGATTAGTCAGATCATCCTTTAAAGATTTTGGCTGCTTATTCCACATTGTGCGGATGGTGGGCCTGAAGATCTCCAATGCCAAATCATTCATGTGTTTATAAAATATATCATTTCCTGCAAAACATTATTGCCATCATTAGTCAACATTAGAAAATATTATCGGTATATTAGACACAAATTACAAAAAATAAATTGAACAATCTATAATGACCTGGAATCCTCTCCATCTTTATTGGAACCAGTTCTTCATTCACTAAAAATGTACACTTTATTGAACCAGTGCTAGTCACACAAGAAGATCCAGGAAATGCTTCCACATCTCTATCTAGCCCTGCATCCACACCTTCTTCTGCAACATCTATTGTGGGTGGGGCAACATCGGCTGCACCCTCCGCTGCCCTCGACGGTGTCACAGAGTGTGTTTCTGATTGTTCAGTGGACAATATGGGAGCAGTATGTGGTGTACGTGGAGTGGTTTGGTCACTAGGACCAACATTTCCTTGACCACCACTGATAATCTCCATAGCGCGCTGTAAATTAAACCCATTGTATTATAAGTTCAACAGCATATAAAATCAAATATTATAAAGTTTTTATAAATGAATTTACATTTTTATTCGATAAATTACGTCCACTTGTTTGCGTTGCTGTAACAACAATTGAATCCTTTGTTCAAGCCCTTCTGTTAGTGGAACTGCCAATGTTAGACGAATCAGTTCCTCATTTTGTTTTTCCCTTGTCCTTTGTAGCACCCTCAATAGGTCTGCAGACTCTCTAATTTCACTATCTCTCATCAACCGAGAGATCTCATTCTGTAAAGAGTTTTGAGACGTCGTTTGATAAATGGAATCCCCTGTCTACAATTGAAATACATAAAAAATTGCTTAGTCTTTGAAAATATAGTGTGCGCAAATAATTATATTAGGGATTACATATAGTATTACCTGACGCCTAGCCGAGGGCGTGGTATTATCAATAGATGGGGATTTACCTCGATCAACCACCTGCAAAAAAAGTAGAGAACATTATCACAATGAACGCAATATGTATAAGCTAACAAATACAGAACAAAAACAAAAATAAACACTATGCTACATGTTTTATATGTGTACATTTTTGAAGTATTTAGAATGTGGAATTACATATAGGTTAAATGGTTTCCTTGAGTCTCCAGTCGTTTGATCAACAGCTGGGGACTTTCCCCGGCCAATTTGCAAAAAAGGTAGACAACATTACCATCATGAATGCAACCATAAAAATGAAAGAATACATAACAAAATAAATATAATGCGTCACGATATACATGTTTACGATTTTAAAGTATTTGAAATGGAGAATTACATTCATGTTTGGTTGTTTCCCTGATGCTGTAGTCGGCTGATCAATAGCCGGTTGGCTTCCTTGATCAACACTCTGCATGGAAAATCGATAATATTATATAAACGAACCTAGAATAATAATGAAAATACATAACAACGTATATGTACGTCCATCCTAAATTTAATATTACATTGGCAATATTGATGTATACCTGCTGCCTTGACTCGGGTCGACAAACATCTACGGAGATGGAGGTTCCCCTGAGAGAACCCTGCATCAAAAACATACTAAAAGTTACATAAGGAAAAATGAAAAGTAGATAATTTAAATTATATGCTAACAAAAATTCCTATAGACGTTAAAATAATTAATAAAAGGGTGGTTAAATTGTTTGTTGTACCACAACCATACTAACAATTTTTGTATCTACACGATTCAAATTGTAATCAATAAGTAGTTCTTCGCCAGTAGCTATTGATTTAATTGCACATACAAAGACACGGTTTCCTTCACACGACTTGAATATGCAGTTGGGTTGCTTTAATGTAGACCCTAGTTGTGTACTGTTTATAAACCCCGCAATATTACCGGTTGTTTTTGGCCTTCCGTCCATGTACATCGTTGCTCCTTTATTTTGAGCTTTGTCTTTCAGTTGTATATAATTCGTTAACTACCCATATCTACGCATACTTCGTGTATATTGGACCAGGCGCATCCAATCACTGTAGTTGTAGCAGGGTCCAACATACTCCATCAATTCTGTACATCTACCGTATCCAACCTTTATGCCATCCATGCAAAACAACCCCAATCCATGCAATGAGGATGGTGCAATTCTATATATCCTCTCATTCACACAAAAATCAGTGTTTACTTTAGGAATATCACTAGGCACCCATTGTTTCACTAGGTGTTGGTAACTTTAGGGCACGTCGATGTCTCCCACTGTCTCATCGTCATAGGAACATGACCCCCCTCCTTGGAGAAAAAAATTCATGCATTTGTCAAATTTTCTTCTGATCTTCTAACATCTAGTTGATCTAGCCCGTGTAGACCTACTGGATGTCTCACTTTCCTCTAGCCTTCCCAAACTCCCTTCGCTAGAGGAAGATAGGTCTGACAAATACCTGTTTGGTTCTACCTACACCGTGGACAAATTTTTTTTTGGCATAAGCATAGCAAAATACCCGCAAAAAAACGTGGAAATACTTTTAAGAAAAAAAACTTGGAAATATTGTAAGCCAAAAACTTGTTAAAGAAAAAGCTTGTCAAGAATTAGTTTGGCTAATATGTGTGGGAATTTGGTAGCCCTAAAAATTCTAATGTATGCCCCTCTTTTGGTTACATACAAGTCTCCATTATAACTTATTGCTTGCATTTCCTTTTGCTAACATGAATTGGGTAGGCTTCATAAGCTTCATATGTATGTTTATGGCCATTGTACTTCAGCCTTTCAACGTTGTCAAGATTGAGACGATATGTTATGCATATGCATCACATAAAACACTGCAATTTATGCCAATATATGTCTATACAAAACTTGGAGGTTCTCCTTTAATGGACTATCTCCTTCGAAGAACATATCTCCTTTAAGTGGTTTTTAGTTTTCCCATGAATGATTTTGTGATGTTGTAGATGATCATCCATTTTACCTAATATCCTTTATGATCTTTTCCATGTTTTCTAGGGTCCACATACTTGTTGTTGATGGCTTCTTTTGCTTGAAAGTTGAACTTCCTAAAAGTGCACAGATCTCATCTAGGACCCTTTAAGAGTCATAATAACAACTATTGCTATAGGGTTTTATTCTCCAAATGAAACACCAAAACCATACTTATAGGTTAATATTTGTGTAGGGATGTTTTTCTGATCTCTCCCATAATTTATGATACTAATGGGATTGTATGCAAAAATGTATGTATGCCCTAAGAATTCTTATGTATGCCCCTCTTTTAGTTACATACAATTCTCCATTATCACTTATTACTTGCATTTCCTTTTCCTAACATTGCCTTTTCCTTTTACTGGCCTAACCCCTTTTCAACAATAATAGTTGCAGATTTAATCAAGTGTTTTTCTACCGAGGTGGCTGAGTCAACCGAGTTGACCCCCAACCAAGCTAACTCGGCCTTTGAAATGATTGGAGTGACAAGTTTGGTATTGAACCAAGCAAATCAAGGTATGACGGAATGGATCGGTAACAAAATGGTCAATTCATCCCAATCCATAATAAATTGACCAAGTGAATGTGGGAATGCACAGGCCACACACAGGACACTTCAATTCAAAAAAAAATTAACCTAGAAATATAAACATCTAGAATCTAAACCTACTTCATTGTTGAGTCAATTAGCTTTGTAGGATTCCTATACATCATAACACTATTTGGAGTAAAACCCAACTTGCTTTGTAGGCCCTAGATGCCACCCATGTGCACAATAGTCAATCTATAAAGCAACCCCCGAATACAAAATAGGGCATGAACCATGTGAACAACCTTCCAAGTGGACCAACTCAATGAGTAACCTCCAAGCATGTAATATCTCTCATGAAATGGTGTATAAAATAGTGTAAGCAGGCTTCAAATGATCACTTTCTCCTTTGGTAGGGATGAACACTACCCTTATGCATGTGTCTCCAAGGGTGAATGTTCCTTAAATAATGAGAGAAGGCCTTCCTCTAACAATAAACTAGTACACCAAGGTGAATTGGCCCTATTTAGGCCTTTCAGAACAAACTTAGTATTTTCAATGTCACATTAGGAGCAATGTTGGGCAGTCATATGGGCATAAACAACTCTAGAATCAAGTATGAGCATCAAAGGGACAAATCTGAGCACTTTACAGTAATGGAAAAATAACGATGCTGAGTTCTTGGAAATCCTGTATAGTGGATGTTTTAACCTCTGTGCTACTCTGAAGTGCAGAAGCTAGCACTTCAGAGGCATATTTCCCAGTGGTAACCTACAACAATCATATATATAATCCATGGTGGTGAAGAGCATACATTTCCAGATCTTCTACTTGGGATGTTCAGGAATGAAAATAATGTTTTAAATACATTTATATCAGTCTGTAATATTTGTTGATTCTAAAGCTAACCAACTGTCTAAACCACAAAGGTCATCTTATCATGTTAATTGTAAGAGGGACAAAAAAAACCAGATAGTGAAAATTGACATAAAATGTTCAAATAAAAAATAGAGGACATCAAAATACCTTGGACTATAATAGACCACCTTGGTTGGACACTAATTCAAACCCATGTATGAGTTTGAGCCAACATTTACATCCACTCTACAGGATCTCCAGAGAACTAACATCATTATTTTTCCATTTGTATAAAGGAGATGTACTAGAAGATTTTCCTATACATGTTGATTTTCCTGTTTAGTTGAACCTAAATGAGAAACAAAGAGGAGCACTAAGCAAGCTACAACACTTTTCGTGCGCGTCTATGTGCGCGCATGTCAAAGAGTTGTAGCTTGCTTAGTCTCCTCTTTGTTTCGTTCAACTTCTTCGTGAAATCAACAAGTCCTCGCAAATCTTCTAGTATAATTCCTTTACAGTAATGGACAAATAATGATGTTGGGTTCTTGGAGATCTTGTAGAGTGGATGTTTTAACCTCTGTGCTACTCTGAAGTTCATAAGCCCGCACTTCAGAGGCATATTTCCCAGTGGTAACCTACAACAATCATATATATATATCTAATCCATGGTGGTGAAGAGCGGACATTTCCAGATCTGCTACTTGGCACGTTCAGGAATGAAAAGAATGTTTAAAATACATTTATATCAGTCTGTAATATTTGCTGATTCTAAAGCTGATGATGAAGAACAAACTTGGTATTTTCAATGTCACACTAGGAGCAATGTTGGGCAGTCCTATGGGCATAAACAACTCTAGAATCAAGTATGAGCATCAAAGGGACAAATATGAGCACTTTGGGAGCATTCTGAAGGTCACAACAAATAGTAAAGCATCTCAAATGATGTTAGGATTGTCAAGAACTAAAATCATTCAAGTGAAGGATGTATGCAGACTGCTCCAGACATTATATCTCTACTCATTCAATTTACTACAAAGTGTTGTAGCTTGCTTAGTTCTCCTCTCTGTTTATCATTTATGTTCAACTTCACCGTGAAATCAACAAGTCCAGGAAAATCTTCTAGTACAATGTCTTTACAATAATGGACAAATAATGATGTTGAGCTCTTGGAGATCCTGTAGAGTGGATGTTTTAACCTCTTCACTGCTACTCTGTAGTGCATAAGCCAACACTTTAGAGGCATTTTTCCCAGTGGTAACCTATGACAATCATATATATATATATATATATATATATATATATATATAATCAATGGTGGTGAAGAGCGGACATTTCCAGATCTACTACTTGGCACGTTCAGGAATGAAAAGAATGTTTTAAATACATTTATATCAGTCTGTAATATTTGTTGATTTATTCCTTTTAGCTTGTCTTGATGATGCTTGTTTTCCCATACTAATTTTCAACCCTAAGGAATACAATTGATCAGCTTCACAGGAATACTGGACAAACATTCAAAGGTAACACCTTTAATCTAGGAATATTGACTACATCCACATCACTAACCTTCAACAGACTGATAATTCAAGTCTAATACTGAAGTAGCTAATCCAAAGAAGCAATAAATAAGAGAGATCAATAATATGAGGGGATCATCCACCTCAATCATCCAAAGGATGTCAATAGCAACAACACATAAAAGACTCAAGTGCTAAGGGCTAGAAAAGCTAGAAAGTGCCCTGATCAGTACATTCACCATCAGTGAATTCAGTAAACTAAAAAATGGCCTGAGGCCAAGGTTAATGCTTCTTTGGATAAGCTATCATCCTTAGTATTGTGTTCTCTGAATATGTGAACTGATTTTAGCTGGATGAAGTAAGGTTCCATATCACGGATACGTTGACACCAGCCATCAATTGCAAGTAAAGTTAATGCTAATCTTCTATTGAACCAATTAATGATGGTTGTGGAGTCACCATGAATGTGCAGAGTGGGAAGGACCATGGATTTAGCACAATAAAGGAGAGTCCATAAAGCAAGTAGTTAAAATTTGGTGTTTGTACTTAGACCAACACCCAATTCGAAGCAAAAATAGTGGTCCTGGGTGATCAAAAGATGAACACCTATACCTCCAATTTGATTGGTTGAAGCCCCATCAAAGAAGATGTAGGTACAATTATCGAAATAGTTTATTTAGTCAAACTTATTACCTTTCTTTTTTGCGTTGACTTAGCCACTTTCAATTCACTAAATCTAAAATAGCTAATAAGTGTTGGCTAATAATGGTGACGATTCCTGGTATTATGTTTCATTAGGTTGCAACATGACAAACTTGTGAAGCAAAATACCAAGAATCGTCACCGTTGCTTGGTTGAACACTTGTTATCTTTTGTGAGATATAGTTCATGTGGACACGGTTCTTGAACTCTCTCCTCATGGACAGTTTTGTTTGATGATAATATTAACAGGTATATTGTAGAAAAAAATTTAAGATTTTGAAAAAATAGTTATTGCAAGTGGATTACTTCATTCAATCACTTAATGAAAATATCCGACATAGTCCAAGCTCTCATGGTGTTTAGAGCTTGGGAATTACTGGGTTAGGTTCAAGTTGATTTCTGATATAAGATTTCTATAATAAAATACCTTAAAGAATAAATCCCTAACATTTGACAGAATTCTGGCAAACCCCTGTTGTCGCTACAATTTGGAAAAGATTGGGTTAGGTTTGAGTTTCTTTCTAAGATCGACAAAATAAAAGTTGCATGCAAAACAATGTTGTGCCAAAAGGCCCTATAATATAGTTGTTTTGGAGAATAAATAGGAAGAAGACTGTCAGTGAGAGAAGGTACACATACCAATAATAATAATGTTGATATTATGTCGAGATAGATGAGGCATGCAAGCAATGCATGTAGCGGAAGATGTAGGTACAATTATCAAAATAGTTTATTTAGTCAAACTTATTACCTTTCTTTTTTGCGTTGAATTAGCCACTTTCAATTCACTAACTCTAAAGTATCTAATAAGTGTTGGATAATAATGGGGACGACTCATGGCATTATGTTTCATGGGGTTGTAACATCGCAAACTTGTGAGTCATAATACCATGAGTCATCACTGTTGCTTGGCTGAACACTTGTTATCTTTTGTGAGATATAGTTCATGTGGATAGAGTTCTTGAAGTCTGGCCTCATGGATAGTTTTGTTTGACGATGATATTAACAGGTATGTAGAATTTTTTTTAATATTTATAATGATCTTCAATGATCTAGGGGTTAGGTTCTAGTTTCTTGCTTATAAAAAAACATGGCTCGGAAATACTGCTTGGGGTAGCGACCGATTTTCATCCTTCTCCAACGGACTGAGCATACATGTGAGCAAAAAAAATCTAACTATCATGGCTATGGTGGAACTCAAATCCTTATCTAAACCTCCCTTACACAATAGGATTTGAACCCGAAATCCGACGTCAGAATCTGACGTCATCCGACATTTCACACGGATGTGTCAGACAACAATCACTGAAAATAATGCCGATAAAATAATATTTATATCACCATCGAATATCCGACACAAAGGAATCGAAATAGATACAACTATGTTCAGCATCAGCAGACATATGACAATTGATCAGCTTCACAAGAATACTGGACAAACCTTCAAAGGTAACACCTATAATCTAGGAATCTTGACTACATCCACATCACTAACCTTCAACAGATAGAGAATTCAAGTCTAATACTGAAGTAGCTAATCCAAAGAAGCAATAAACAAGAGAGATCAGTAATATGAGGGGATCATCCAAAGGATGTCAATAGCAATAGCACATAAAAGACTCAAGTGCTAAGGGCTAGAAAACATGGAAAGTGCCTTGATCAGTACATTCACCATCAATGAATTCAATAAACTGAAAATGGCTTGAGGCCAAGGTTAATGCTTATTTGAATAAGCTATCATCCTTAGTATTGTGTTCTCTGAATATGTGAACTGCTTTTAGCTGGATGAAGTAGGTTAACATGATAGAGATGAAGTTGTTCCCTGATAGTGATCAAGTAACTAGCAAGTATTGGATGCATACACTAGCAAATATGTGGTATAAACCTCAATACATCCCTAAACTAAGACTGTCATTGAGAGAAGGTACACATACCAATAATAATAATGTTGATAGTACGTCGAGATAGGTGAGGCATGCAAGCAATGCATATAGCGGAAGATGTAGGTACAATAATCAAAATAGTTTATTTAGTCAAACTTATTACCTTTCTTTTTTGCATTGACTTAGCCACTTTCAATTCACTAACTCTAAAATAGCTAATAAGTGTTGGCTAATAATGGGGATGACTCTTGGTATTATGTTTCATGGGGTTGCAACATCGCAAACTTGTGAGGCATAATACCACAAGTCGTCAACATTGCTTGGCTGAACACTTGTTATCTTTTATGAGATATAGTTCATGTGGACAGAGTTCTTGAACTTTGTCCTCATGGACAGTTGCTTTCTAATATAAGGTTTCTATAATAAAACACCTTAAAGAAGAAATCCATAACATTTGGCAGAATTCTGGCAAACCCCTGTTGTCGCTACAATTTGGAAAATACTAGGTTAGGTTCAAGTTTCTTTCTAACCTAGGGATTTTATAATGATCTTCAATGTCTTCTCTAAACTTCCCTTAAGCATCGCATTTGGGTAGAGTCAGCTTAATAGCTTATTTGGGAACTAGTTGCTGAGATAACTCACATAAAAACAATCAAACCAATTTGAATGCGAACCAAAATGTGATGGGTTCTTCCACTAATTGTAACACTCAGACTGGCCAGACTTCAGAATCGATATCATCCAATATGGGTCAAATGTGAGTTAGCTGAAACTGCCAAATTGGGTCTGTCATTAGCTGATCAATGTAAATGCATGCACAACGAAGAAAACCCATGTTTGAAAGCTGATAAGGACAGGTTGAAGTTGGTGAAGAAGCAGGCAGTATAGACAGAGACCCTTTGGGTTGTTAGTTATGAAAGAACCCATTCTCCTATTATATTACCTCATCCCAAGCATTTGAATTAGATGGTCCATATTGTTGAGATTATGATGATGAATATTTTGTAGGCAAACCCTTGTTTGATGATGAGATGGAAAATGCATGCATTTATCCATTTCATGAAGAGTTGGATGTTATATTTGAAATCAATAATAATAGTTTTGGGGGCCCCATATATGATTCATCTAGTGAAGCATCTAATGAGGAACCTAAATATTTGGAACCTATAGAGAAACCAAGCATCCACTCTATAGGATCTCCAGGAACTAACATCATTATATCTATACTCATTCGATTTCCTACGAAGTGTTGTAGCTTTCTTAGTGCTCCTTTGTGTTTGTCATTTAGGTTCAACTTAACAGTGAAATCAACAAGTCAAGGAAAATATTTCTAGTACATCTCCTTGGTCTATTATAGTCCAAGCATTAGCATATTCAATGGCTTTCCCTCATGTTAGTAATCCATGTGTTTCCCCTGTCAAGTTTGGAATACACAACAAACATCACAGAGACGTTATGAGACTTTGCTACTGATCTATGGCTTGGATCCAGATGTGAGCATATTGATCAAGCCATGTTCTAAGACAACACTCATTAACTAACTCTTCTAAGTCTAGAAGTCCAAGCTCCGGTTCTGCATGTTAAGGAACAAAATGACCAATTCGGGTGCTTATGGTAAACCACAACCCTGGTTATTAGGAAACGGGTTTATGAGTTTGAGGTGCCGTAGCAGCTTGCCAAAGTGAGTGGTTGATGGTATCAAATTATATAGCATAGGGTCCCCTCCCCCTTAAGGCAAGTCAATATTGGACCGTCGATTTTTGAGATCGACAAAAAGGAGCAAACATCATAGCGTGCACAAAAAACACTTGTCACAGGATGCCCAAAAACCCTTGTCACAGCATGCCCAAAAAAAGGAGGTCATGATGCTTACTCGTTGAGCCATGAGCTCCAAATCCAAACCGTGAACCGTCAGCTCCAATTCTCAACCGTGAGCTCCAATTATCAACCATGAGATCCAATTCTCATCCCCTGAGCTCCAATTATCAATCGTGAGCTCCATTTCTGAACCCTGAGCTCCACCGGACCTACTCCCAAATTCACAAAAACCTTCAAATTGAACTGTCCAAAACGAGTCATGACAATGTCCAAATACACTATTCATTTTTTATTATATATTATTATATATTATATGTATTTTATTTTTATTATATATTTTATATTATATGTATTTTATTTTTATTATATGTTATTTTATATTATATAAATTGCCATAATAGTATTTTTTCATTAGGTATAGTATTTTTAACTTAGCTATATGTATTTTTAACTTAGGAATAGTATTTTTTATTATAATATGATGATGATGATGGCAATCTCACCTAATCCCTACAACGAAACCCCTGAAGATGAAGATGATGATGGCAGCCTTAGGTAATCCCTACAATCTCACCTAATCATTATCGTTATGTTTATCATCATCATCTTCATCATCATGATCATTATCATCGTCATTGTCATCATCATCGTCATCATTGTCGTCGTCATATT
>LPNX011046205.1:17500-32466 GCA_001517045.1 Pseudotsuga menziesii
TCTTCAAGTTTGCACAAAAACCGGTGGGAAATTTAATTTTCTGCATTACTTCTTTGACAACATTGCTTTGTTGCTCCATAAACATCCATGGAATTGAGTTTATATTAACTTGTTCTCTGTTGGTATTAAATTGGATGACGTATTTCATTGCATGGTTTCTTTCTTGAATGTCTTTGTAGACTTTCACAACTTTATCTTTCTCCCTCCTTAGCTCTGGTAGTTGCCATAAGGTTTCAGTAACATTCTTTCCAATATGCATTGTATCAAACAAATGAGCAATTTGTAGGTGCTCATAGTAGAGCAACCTGCTGAATTGAATAGGATAACTTTTCATTCCTCGTGGAAGACCATTAATGCCTTCATGATAACGATGGACATCATGAATATTAGTTTATAATTAATAAATTACATCATAAATCAAATATGGCCACTATAGCAAAAACTCACAATAAAAATTAAAATACATAACAATTCATATACAATGATCCATACGTACCATGATGACGATTTCTATTGTATTGCATCTTCCAAAGGTGAGGTGTCATTATCCGTGGTTTTAATGCAGTCTCCTACTTCCCATTGAAAATATTTCTTTCAGTTGTTCTATACCTGTGATTCTTAGAGAGGAAATGCTTATACTCATCAAACACCTCCTTTCTTAAGCTTTTTGAACGACGAGATTTTATCTTAGGACCACAAACTGGACATGCAAATTTACCCTTTGTCTGAAGACCTACAATATTTAGATATGGAATATCTATGTAAAATATATTCATATATAAAATATTCTAACTACTCCATATCATTAAATGCAATTAAATTCGAGCTTAAAATTACAAACCACAAAATGAAGTTAACCCAGGGGCATCGTGTATTGTCCACACAACCATTGCATGGAATTGAAATTGCCTTTGTTGTATTGGTCTAGATACGTCATACATAGTTATACCATTCCATAACTTCAGTAGCTCATCTATAAGAGGTTCGATGTATACATTCATATCTTTGACTTGGAACTTACCTGATTCATAATTTGAAGTACATATAAAATATATCATTATGAGAACCACTAAGATATATAAACCATGCAGAAGAGTAAAATAATAGATATATATATGAAATTAAGATACATATTACGACAAATGAGATGCCACAACTACATTATAAATAAAAAAGTTTTCGTCAATAAAACCTGGAATAATCATCGACAACATTATGTGCTCCCTCTTTATTGACAACCATGGAGGAATGTTATTGTTGATAACAAAAATAGGCCACACTGTGTAAATGGATTCCATCTGTGCAAATGGATTAACACCATCTGCTGCCAAAGAAATCCTAAGATTACGTGGTTCTTCTCTAAAGTGAGGCCACTTTTCCTCAATATCTCTAAAAGCAGTACCATCTACAGGCATTCGGATAACATCATCTTGAATTTTGTTCCTGGCATGGTAATCCATAAATTGCGCTATGTTTTTGCACCTGAACAGTTGTTGCAAACGTGTAATTATGGGAATATAACGAAGAACCTTCTAAGGAACCTTTTTTGTTAATTTATCTGTACGATATCTACTTACATGACATTCTAGACATTCTGTTGCAAATTCATGTTGATTATAATATATAACATGGTCATCGGGGCATGCATGAATTGCTTCATAATGCATTCCAATCTCTTTCATGATGGAAGATAAATCTCGATATGTGCGAGGTAAAATATTTGATGGTGGTAACAAAAATTTAGCTGTAAAGATATAAAAAAATTTTGTTAATGTAATAAATAAATAATATTAACGAAACACGCTTCATTTGTACGATGATCAATAATGAGTTAACAATACAATTATTAGAGGAATACAAATAAACTTTATCACGATCCTATATATGTGATGGATTATTTTAGATACCTTAGCATCTGTGTGATTGCAATGTTTGAAACACCATTCATAACCTTCAAGTTCATTATCAACAATATAGTAGAGAGAAGATTTGTTTTGGAACCTTCATAAAGGGGTTCATATGCCTTATCAAGAAGAGGTATATCCTGAACATCATCAAATTCATCATCATTTTCATTATCAACATCATCGTCATGATCCATTCTAATGTTAAATGAATCATGGATCAATGTATTTGTACCATCATCTTCAATTACATCATCGGCATGATCATCTTGTTCAATATGATCATTCACTTGTTCTCCATTAAACATACACGCTCCATGATCCTAATCCTACTTGTTCTGAAAGAACTTCCTCTAGACGACATGCTATAGGGTGTCTTTACTTTAATATAAATACATGGAAACATCAATAGATATACATTAATATATGAAAAAAATGCATACAATTACCAAAAAAAATGAATATAATAATGTTTATAATGCTAAACCTACAAATGGACGATATTAGTTCCCCCCCTCAGTGTGTCCATGTTCCCTGCAATGTTTTGTGGCTGTTGAGATCAATATTATTCTCCTCTTAAATCCCCTGCATTGGGTACATAGACAATAACATTTTCCATCACCCCTTCATTTCGCTGCATCCCATAGTCTAGCAAGCAATTGTCGGTTGTCTTCGTTTGGATCCAGAATATTTAATCTATTTGACATTTTGTCATAAACTTCGTTAATGAATATAACCGCACTACTACATTTTGACCAAAAATACGACGGCCATATTGTCGGATTTTCGACACTTCCCTGTCGCATGTACGACACTATGAGTTTTATTTAAGCGTCGGTGGATTTCCATCGGTTATCCGACATTTTTCCAATCCGTCGGTTAAGTGACAGATCAGTTTACCGTCGGTTAAATCTAAATCGTCGGTTATCCGACATACAATTCATATTAAACTAGCTCACTAAACGTCAGTTAAGCGACGATATTGAAGTTTTTTTTTTTAAATGGCCTGCAGGACGTCGCATAAGCGACGAATAAAACGTCGGTTAAGCGACGGTTTTGAAGTTTTTTTTAAAAAATGGCCTGCAGGACGTCGCATAAGCGACGGATAAGACGTCAGTTAAGTGACGGTTTTGAAGTTTAAAAAAAAAAATAGTCTTCCAACCATCGCTTAAGCGACGGTTAAATGTGTTTAAAAAAAAAAATACAATAGTAATATTTTGTTGAGGTAGAATGGCAGCCAAGGAATGGCGCAACTGTGCACGAGTTCAAACTTATTTTGCTGCACACATCATTCTTCATCATTGAATTCATGGGAATTTCACTCAACAAACTCCACACAAATTGGCTTCAAATCACAGAGTGTTCAGATCACGTCAAAGTCGTTTCTCAAATCCTTTTCAAATCGGTGACTCGGCTTCTTTCTTGGCTTCAAATTATTTTAGATTTTCCACAACTCTTCACACAGTGCAATATTTTTCCTAGCATCCAATCTATGCATCTATGGTCTCTATGCAGCTCAGTAGAGGGAGTTCACTTGCAATAGCAATTCCATGTCTTCACATATTAGGATTTCCGTGAATATGTAGTGTTCACGCCAATCTTCAAATGATATATTCCCACATGAAAATCTTATAAATGGTTGTAGGATCTTGTCCATTCTTAATGTCATACGAGGCACACAATTTATTTTATCAGTGATAAGAAGGAAGTGGGAAATGCATTGTGGTTACCAGTAGTGACTTTGGATGGCTTGATATCGAGCAAATCCCAGTCCTAGTCAATAATTAGATCTTCCACTATTTCTCTCATTGGATTATCTACCTTAATGTCCTTCCAAATCTAGTTCACAGTGGTTGATATCGAGCAAATCCCAGTCCTAGTCAATAATTAGATCTTCCACTATTTCTCTCATTGGATTATATACCTTAATGTCCTTCCAAATCTAGTTCAAAGTGGTTTAAAAGATGGAAATGAAAAATTAGATCTTCCACTATTTCTCTCATTGGATTATCTACCTTAATGTCCTTCCAAATCTAGTTCAAAGTGGTTTAAAAGATGGAAATGAAAAATTGGGTGGCTTCATTCTACACTACTTACCCCAATGCTTGGACTAAGTAAAAGGATGGAAATGAAAAATTGGGTCTCTTGTGTGGAACTCTTCATTCTACGTTACTTACCTCGGTGTGGTTAGACTAAGTAGGTCCTCATTTGATAAAACAACTCCGAATTGCAATTGTGTTAACAAACTTTATTTCATAAAAATATATATATATATAGTTGTTGTCACAGGACCTGTGAGGTGAAGCTTTAGAGGACCTGTGAGGTGAATCTTTAGTTGGAAAGGAGTTGTGACAACTTGAATAGATTAGACTAAGTTATATCTGATAATCCTATCAACTTTAAATGATTTAGTCTAGGTGATTTGGTGAAAGTCATCGATCTCTCAAAGGAGGCTTAGGTTCCAATAAGTGGAGAAGTATATCATGTTAATGTAGTATGGGGTTTATAAGTTTATAAAAAAATTAAAAATAAAACTAATTATAAATACATCAAAAGATATTAACAATGAATGCCCTCTTTATCTTTTAATTTGTAGTATCTATTATGTTAATGTAATATGGAGTTTATAATTCTATATGAAAAAACAAAAAACTACTTATAAATACCCAAAAAAATTTAACAATAAATAGTTGTCTTGAGCAGACTTGTAGTAGCGTTTGGAAACAGCAGTGATCCAACTTGAGGAAGCCATCAGCTATTAGAGGATTTTCACTTGATAGCTATCATATTCAAGCTGCTGTCCAGCTTCTAGGAAGGTTTCAGACTTAGCTTATAGGAGTTTTGTGCAAATAGACGCATTTTGAGTTGAAAACTTGAATCTAATGGACAACACTTGGCCCTAAATGACCTGCCCCTGTTGTTTCCCTGTTTCAGCCATGAAGGGTTTCCCTCTCTTTTAGTTGCAAATTGAAGGAGGGGCCACCCCTTTTTTTAATCTTTTCCACTGATTTCTGATCAGCGTTCAGCCTTCTTTGGAAACGTCCTATTTTGGAGGTAATTTCAGAGGGTTTAAGGCAGTGTTCAGCATCTAAGTGTTGCTATGTGACTCGAAACTAGATGGGAAGATCACTTGTATGAGCATATAAAATTGAAAAAACACCAGCTAATGAGGATGAGTTGAAAAAACTCAGTTCCATGAGAGAACAATTGTTCAACATCAAGATTCAAATGAAGATGTTGAAGAAGGTCACTGCATTGTTTGGCCAGTGAAGTCAGAAGAATCCAATCTCATAGGTGTTAGTGCAGAACTTGGGATTAAATACCAACAAGCATCCAGAAAATCATCCATTGCAATGGCTCTGCCAGACAATGTGGGATCAAATTTGGCATGTAAGTTCATTTCATTGATGAAATGGATTGTGATGTAGTCCCATTAGATGTCTGCGACATAACCTTTGACATCACTTATTTGTGGAGGTCTGATTTGTTGTAGGAGACTCAAAACCATCTGTATGCAGACATGGTAACCAAATGCAATGAATCTGAGACAGAGAGCTCTGTAACCATTAATGGCCTTCAATAAAACCAAGTATTTGTTTGGAAGTGGAATTTGTACATCCCAAGAGGGTTTTCTCCACATAAATGATAAACCCTTGCGTTAATGTGTGCATTCTGTGTTTTTTGAGTTCATTATCATTTCATTGATAGCAGAATATTGAATGCAGGCATTGTTCCTTCTGTCACCGTAATCTCAAATTTCATTGTTACTGTATGCGTGTTAGAAGCTCTGTTCTTAGTTTCTATTTCCCTGGTATACCTGCTGAATACATTGTTGGCAGTCATTGAAGACACAAAATGTTGCACATATTAAGCCTATTCAGTAATGCAGCGGTTAAAAACTTACAGTTTTTCATCACTAAAATGCAATCTCTGTAATTTCAGATCAAAAAGGTAAAAGGAAGCTACCATATTACAAGGATCGAATTAACAAGACATGTTTCAAACATTCACCTCTCATGGGCCATGTAACCTGCGGAAGCAATCTTTCAGAAGGATGAGAGAAAGTGCAATTCCTTGGAAAATTTGGAGTGGATTCTACTGGCTAACTGCACCCATTTCATGGTAATATTCATCTCAAGTAGAAGGGCATGCTTGTCCCCACGCCAATCAGAAGCATTACCAAAAAAGTAAGGCACATCAAATAGGATTTGAGCATGTCTTGCATCAACAAGCATGTATTATAGAAACCTATTAGACAATGAACAATGTGACACAAAGAATAGATAATTGTAAAAAAGGATTCAACAAAAGCTCCAGCAGCCTCTAGTCAAACTAAATAAGCACCTACCTGAAAAGAAAATACTGAAATTTATTTATGTTTAACAAGTGTATTCTGGAGTCTAGTGGCACCTTATTGACATATTGATTTGCTTAAAAGTGTTTAAGGCTATGAATTTCTGAGAAGCATCATTTCAAACTAAGAGGAATTCACCCTGAAAGGCTGATTAAGGACAAGGGTGAAAGCACCATTTATAAATTTCAAAACAAAAAAACCCAATCCCATATGGTGAAAAGTAGCTAGAATTATAGAATCCCATGCCGTGTGATCAGGGAACCTAGAAATCCTTTAGATATAATATATTGTTCTACATAATTCCGTTGCAGAAAAGTAGCTACTGTCGTTGGCAAGAAATAACAAAAAAGTATAAGCACTTTATCCATCATGCTTCAAGTGGTCCTATAATACTTACCTTAAACATCTCCTTCTGGTCTTCATTCACTAGCATATGAACAAGCCGTGCCACCAAATTCTGTTCTTCCTTAAAATCTTCCTCATCAAGCTATTTCAAAGGCAAAAAAAATATCATTAAAGCATATCTTTACTTACCATAAACCCTTATGCAAGTAAACATCAAGTTGGAAATTGGGAGAAAATAAGCCAACAGTGATCAACATCAGAGATCAAACTTCAAGTCAACCTATCAAATAATTATCTACAGCTGTCACTATACCATAATATTAGCATAATGTCATTACAATGAGTACAGTTTGCAAGCGGTCCCTAGTGCAATTAGTTTTGGCAATGATCAAAGTAAGAAAACAGTGAACACCTCTCCCCAGAGACATTAATGAAGAGCATATGTTAATAAAAGAATCTAATGAACCAAAAATGTAAATAAGAAAGACTAAAAGATTCACCTCATCCACAGACGGTGCTCCAGTTATGTCCTTGATTAACCCTTTAATCAACTCAGATAATGCCTCAACCTGAGAAGAAGTAACCTTTAGGAGCATGCAGTTCTAGTTTTCTTTGATCAGTTTAGTAGCATTTCACCATATGCAGCACCATTATATGCTTTTAGTATGCATTTGTAAAAAGAAAACAAACCTTATATGTGGTTGATATGCATGTGGTGTTCTTCATGATGCTTTGAATAATAACACCTGCCATGACTTTGTTTGTCGCATAGTCAAGATGCTCCATTACTCGAGGATAATTTGTCAGCTTCAAAGCAATCGTAACATCATTAGACTTCTCTAATGGTGCACTAAGAAGAGCAACAATTTGCTTTGTTGCTTTGCTCTCTTCAACCTTGCCTTTGCCTGAAAGCTTCTTAACACAGGCTCCCTGAAGAAATGTAAAGAAAAATATGAACTCTTTGGCATTTTAAAAAGGCTATCAATTATAATCTACTTTTGTATGCATGTCAGTCAATTATATAATAAACAGGTAACAAATGTCAAATAATGATATAAAAAGAGAAAAAAAATTGACTTCCACATTGCTAAAAAGTGATACAAGACAATACCAGCACTTGATCAACATAATCAAGTCGATCAGGATGAACCCGAAGTGTGAATGTAAGCAATGATACATGAAAACTAATAGCTCCAACAAGTGGCATGTGTGGTTGTGCTTCTATAACCTGTCAAATCACAAACTAGATTAAATACTGTCTTCAAAGCATTCATCACACCAAATCTTCTACCAGCATCTGCTTCCAAGAGAGCATACATAATCACTCAACCTTAAAAGAAAACAAAACAGACTTGCTTTGATATGGAAGAACTACATGACCACTTTTAGAAACGAAATGCTTTATGCACACAATTGTTCTACAAGTCTGAGTGGATGGCTTTGCAAAACTACTGGTATTAAGCTTTATGCTAGAAAGGCGAGATGCAATTGCTAGGATTCAAGTAAATGTATGCACAATCAGATTATTCAAAATGCCTTTGCTACATATTTTGCATTCTGACATGTTACAAAGTAGTTTTAGTGGCCAACTTTTACAAAATTAAAACGACTGGGAGAAATAAAAACTGAATTATGCTATGTGTCAAGAGTTCCCACAAAACCATACAAAGCACATGGAACCATCAAAAAATGTTGTTTTCTTGACCATTAAAACCAGTGTTACCAAAACGCAGAGTGAAGCAACAAGCTACTTATAGATGAATCCTAAATTAGCTTAAAAATGCCATCCATTTTATCATTAGATCATCAACCATTTTGTATAGAAATAACAACCATATATAAGTTAAAATCCTACAAACTTTCAGGGTGCTTAAATATCCAAGAAGTTTGTGCAAGTCTTCCATCTGTATTTCATTTGGTAGTTCTTCTCATGGCTTTTCATTCTTCAAATGCATTTGAAAAAATCAAAATGGCAGAGAATATTTATCACCTCTTTCATAATGAATCCTATTGCCTATCGTGTATCATTCTCTTTTGTTCTTTCGTTGGTATTGCTCTAATTTATTATAATTAGATTCCAAACATTAATAGAATCTAAACTTGTTTGCTTGATGAAATCCATGATTCTTTAGTTAGTTTGATGAGGTACGAAGTAGGTATATGAACTTCTCAATTCAATTTTACCTTAAATAAGTTGTTATCACTTGATTTGTAAATGTATTGGATTTTCAAATCATAGGTCCCGCATATACAAAGTTTAGGTGTTGAAATTACAACAAAGAGACAAGTATACTGCAAGCAAAATGAACAAGGAGGAACTTTTCAGCTTCCCACAAGAACAGGCTATTTAGAATCATGGGTATATCATGTGGTACAAAGTGTTATAAATGTGAATGAGGGAGTCACATAAGATCATGGAATGGCTAATCTCTTTCAGCAACTGATTGACGTTAGTGGGGTTCATAACTGGGGTATTGTAGAACACAAAGTTCTTCAAGATCTGGGTTTAAATTGGTCTGATCTGGGTTTATGTTTTTATTTTGAGTTGGCCAATTAAGGAAAGATATAAACCTTGAAAAATAAAAATTGCCAATTTAAGCTTTTCATTAATCATTTTTCCCATTGGCTAAATTTTCTTTAAATTTTCACTGTATGTCAATATCCCAAGTTCTTTAAGAAATGTGTTTTCAATTTCAACATCTGCTACATGTTTTCTTAAAGTACCCCATGAGGTAACTTCAGTAAGTTTCAGAAAATAAATTCGATTTATCATACTGAACAGTACTGAGTATAGAGTTTTCTATGGTAAGGGAAACAAAATTATAAAGTAATTTATCTTAACTTTAACTTCCTAAACAAAGTGGCTGAAGCTAGTGCCAAATGCCCCTTAAATCTGGTGTGTTTGAATGAATTGTAGTCTGTGTTCCACAAAATATATAGGCCCATAAAATAGTTGATTTAGATTCTATTACATGTACTGTTTGCATTGCACAGTGTATCCTTTCAAAGCAGTCTGTCATTAAAATCTGGTTTGATAATTACATCAGACAAATTTGATTTGCTTCAAACTCAGTTCAGATAATAATCAATTTATAATTTTATATCCATATGTAACATCAAATTACTCCTGCGCATATAGACATTGCTGTTGTATGATAAGACAAAGTAACTTAGTTCTATGCTAGAGAAGTTCTGACTAGGGAACTCCTTTAAATGTGCATATATTGACACCTCTGTTAGTTAAAAATTTATTCTGAAACAGGAGATGTTAACAGTATGTGTTATATTTGCTTCTTTATAGAATGTAAAATAAAAATTTGATCCTGAATATTTCAGGATTAGGTTTGAAGGGATGAAAGTAGGTACCTGTATATGTTGAGCCATTTTACATTGAGATGGCCAAATGGATTCACTTGTCAATAAATCCCATGTATATGTAACAAGCCGGAAGAGATATATCAGCTTGTAAGACTGTTCATGTATTTGCCACATGACATACTTTTCAAGTTGGACTAAGAATCCTCCCATTGCATTGTATTATTGAAGCCTGGATTATTATGAAGACGAGCATTGGTTGCTTCAAACCTACTCTAGACAAGAATCAATTTCCACAAATAGCATTAAATATTTACCCTGATCGTACTGTGTCTCAGGAAAGAGAATAGATTCTGCATTTAGATCAAAGTCATCCTCTTTCTAGAATCTAATGCACTATATTCGTAACTAATCGCAGTTCTGATGTATGTTTGATACTAGAAAAGCAAATTATATCCATCAAAAGCTGAAGAGCTATTGTGATTGATGCATTTGTGAATAAATGAATACCAATTACCACAATAAATACAGAAAGAAATGGACAGGAAAATTCTCATTGTACTTTGAACAAAAAACCCAATACATTACAGAGGATGTTCAATGACTGTCATATCTTATCAGAACAATTATACCCCATGATCTAGCTAATATATTCACTAATTTGCTTGGTCTAAGTGCACATCACAGCTTATAAGGGCCAAATGAAGTCTGATACCATCAATTCATCCTGTGTTGGTTACTAACTAGTAAACTTCCCAGAAATCAATGAGTACCTGGTATTCGATCATGTCAGAAGGCCAATTCAAAAATGTACAATGCAGTTTCCTTATCAGCTCGTGCTAGTAATTTGCAACCATTAGCTTCGCCAATAATCCCCACAAGAACACTGTCCATCCAAGAAACGATGGAAACGATTGGAATCCCTAACAATGATTTCTCTCCCAACAACCTTTGAGATGAACTTGGTGGCCTTATGGAAATCACCACACACACGAAGGTTCTTGGTGATTCGGATGGGTGTGCTGGAAAGCATATATGTTCGACAGCAGCACATAATTTCCAGCATATGTAGGCTCTAACTCCACAATCCGTTCAGCTACTTGCAAACCTAACTCTATATTGTGATGATTTTTACAAGCACCAAGTAGTGCTCGCTAGATAATAGCGTTAGGCTCTAATGGCATATTTTTTATAAAGTTCCAAACCTCATCTAGATGGCCTGCACATCCGAGAATATCAACCATGCATGCATAGTGCTCCACATTGGAAGTGATGTGATAATCCCGTCTCATACAATCAAAGTATTTCCATCCTTCACCCACCAAGCCTGCATGGCTGCACGCAGATAAAAGAGCCATGAATGTAATGTCATCTGGCATAATCCCTGCATGTTGCATAAGGGAAAAGAGTGTAGCAGGCAAAAGAGTATTTGACTAATATTAGGGTTTGACCGGAAGAAATAGGAAGATTTTTTTCAACAATATCGTGAGAAGGGAGCTTAGAAATGGCTCAAGTGTATAAGGTTCTGTAAGGATTGGTGGATAAGGTCCCCATTGTGGATTAAACTGTGACGAAACAGTGGAATATGTCACAAATTATAATGAATCTAAGATGTAAAGGAAACTTTGCTAAATGTTATACAATGGGCTTCTCATGTTGCCAAAATTCTTCTGCAAGATACAGCCTGGACAGACTACTGAATTGGTTTGAGAGAATTGATGGGGCATATGACCATGAATCATAAAGTTTTCTGGAATAATTTCAAGGCCAGATAATATTGATCTCCATAGATTTGTTGGCTTCTTATCTGCCAGTTCTTCCTCAAGCTTAATACCTCCAGTGATTTTCATCATTGAACTTGCAATGAAGCCATGAAGAAGCAAATGAAATTAATCATCTAGCATGTATCACCTTGACTTTGTGAGGTGTTTATGTCATTTCTCTAAAAATAAGGCAAGCACAATGAGGTGCCTACATTGACAATTGAATTCTACCTGGAAGGTCAATGAAACACCATCCATTTGTTTTCAGATTAGATAGGATATATCGGACATTAAAGATACAAATGTTGAATTGGTATGCACTATTTCAGTTCATGCTAGAGAGTCATGCTAGAGAGTCTTTATTGGCCAAGCTGAAATCCACAAACTTTGGTTTAACCCCCTCACCAATAGATACCATGGCTAGAGGGAAATGTGCCATCAAGGCCAAACAATCTGTTATTATTGCCACCATTAAGGTCCAACCAAAGGACCCAGAATAGCCTGCAGAAGGTAAGTTGAACATCATCTCAAGGTACTTCACTCTACCTGAGGGAACTGCACTTTCTGGTATATTGTTTGGGCCCTAAACAACATTTTCTGGACCTGCTACAAATGACAGTAACCATAGGTTTTTTTAGCACCGGAATATTGTTCTTCCCATTCGATTTCATTCCAACCTCCACCTATCACATCTAATCCAGGGTATAAGAAAGGCCCGAGCGGGATGTGGTATGTGGAGCCTGAGATCTATGACTTTGACATGTAATTGAATGCCATGACTCACCTCAACCTACTTGACAATGTTACAATACTAGTCCAACCTTCTTCTGTGATTTATGACATTCCCAACCCCCCAGTGTGTATTCATGATGTAGAGCTACAATATGCAAATGATGAAGATGTAGACCCATTTCAGGAAATGTAGTTAGATCTACTTTGCATTATCATATTAGTAGAGTGTTCATTGATGACTCATTTTTGTATTTACTATTATCCTTTTGTATGAGGTAATATGTATCATTTCAGTTTTCATTGTTTCAGCGTTCATTTTTATAAATTATCTAATGATTTCAATTCTAATGATGTCATTCATAAATGGTTTTTATTATAAACTTGAATATGTTTTATAAAATTTTAAAATATTATATATTTTGTGTACTTGACATATCTTGGTCCTATTTGTATCCTGGTGACATAGCATAACACTCTCATTACCCCTTACAAAGCCATGTGAAATACTCCTCTCAACACCAAAAAAATTGGCAATCAAGGAATGAACCAGTCAAAAGAATGTATTCCAGTGGAAGGCATTCCCTTGATTGACTTCAATCCTATATACATCATCAAATACAGAGACTCTAGAGCGCCCTGAGTCTCCAAAAAAAGTTAGAAAGTGTTTTTGAAACCTTCATCATCAAGCATATGACCAGCTCCCTAAAACCCTTTTCCATTTATGGTTCAATTCACAAAGAATTCTCTCCCTGCCATATGGATCTGAGGCTGTACTCCTGCAATTTGAACATTAGCTGCAGCACCTGTATGGACCGCATCCATACAGTGTTGATTGGTCCCTCCTCCAGCGCCCAAGCCTCTCTCTCCTCCATCACACTCATCCTCTAACTCAAGTCCATATTTGTACTTGCTATGTCTAGAAATTTCAATTATCCTAGAAATACCATGTTTAACTTAATTCAATAAGACCCAAAACAAAATTTATCCAGTGTTAAATTGCATTCTATATATTGGCTATGTAATGAATACTGATATGTCCCAGAACAATGATAACCCAAGAATTTATATAAAGGAATACCGACTATTCCAAGATACCTGACTTAGAAGATATGTTGTCCATGTTAAAACAGAGGCTGTGGTCTCGTGGCCAGCAACTAACATTGATAACAGATCATCCCGAAGCTGGACACTTGAGACTTGCAATATAACAATCCTTAATTCAGCTACTATGTCTAGAAAGAAGAGTAAGGGGGAAGGGAGAAACTAAATTAAGTGCATAAACGTAATAATATTCTACTAATATATTGCAATTCCTTAATGAAATCAGACACGGACAACAGTAACATAAATAATTAGTTGCTCTTGTAGGGTATCTAGCAACTAAAATGGTAGTCTGTTATCATTGCGACAATTCTAGCATAATTTCCTTTTATTTTCATTGTCTTTACACCTCTCTGTTTATCATCAATCATATGGTTCCTTTCAATTGTTCTTCCTTAACTAGTAATTTGATAGTAATTATACCAATGATGAATGTCATGCTAGACAGTCTTTATTGGCCAAGCTGAAAACCACAAACTTTGGTTTAACCCCCTCACCAATAGAGACCATGGCTAGAGGGAAATGTGTCATCAAGGCCAAACAATCTGTTATTATTGCCACCATTAAGGTCCAACCAAAGGAACCAGAATAGCCTGCAGAAGGTAAGCTAAACATCATCTCAAGGTACTTCACTCTACCTGAGGGAACTGCACTTTCTGGTATATTTTTTGGGCCCTAAACAACATTTTTTGGACCTGCTACAAATGACAGTAACCATAGGTTTTGTTAGCACCAGAATATTGTTCTTCCCATTCAATTTCTCCAACAAGGCTAGCATGTGACTAAAACTAAAGCTTGTAGGGGAAAGTTATCACCACGGTAATTGGTTCTCCAGCTCAGCTTCCAAGGCAAATGACCACAGTCATATCTCTTCACAAATATAGCTACCACCATTCTAGACATTGTATATGTTAGTGGTTTTAACTTCAAAACATGTTTTGCAGCCCTGACAACCATTTCAACAATACAAAGATCCAAAATATGTGGCAAATGCTTTGCCATATTTGCCACCTGAATTACAACAATTACAAAAAATTAAGCACATCTTTGGCATCATTCAAACAATGGAATACATTATTATAAAACTATTTCACCAATTCCATGCTAGAAAACACTGAAAATTCAAATTTGATATTACATCCAGAGGGCTTTCACTTCTTTCACTTACTTTCCCAATGTAGTGCATATTGATACCATGTGCATGCAGTGCCTCAGTTAAAGTTTGCCCATCCATTGGCGAAACTTCCAGACTACTAAGGTCCTGCACAAACTTGGGAAGAACTACATCTATGTCCCTGCCTTCTTTACCAATGATTCATCAGCAGCTATTTCTTGGTAAAAACAGAAAGAAATTAGAAGGGAATTGACAAGCAATAACATCAAAAATCCCTACAATTCAAAGATCCCTCTCTAATTTCAACCATTTCAGCCAAATTCTACCACCATTTGTAC
>LPNX011046205.1:40468-218149 GCA_001517045.1 Pseudotsuga menziesii
ACATAGTTTGTCTCTTGGTGACGAGTTGTTAATAAACTATAATTTTGTACCCACCAACCGCTCATCAGAGACACCTTGCATTAGGATTACCCTTAGACACCCCCTTTGGTGTAAGATAAGAAAACATTGATTAATTTTATTTTTTTATTTTTAAAGGGAATAATTTATAACGGTATTTCTCAGTTTGAAATTTTGTTTTATAAAATTTTAATTTAATTTATAAATTGTTTTTTTTATGGCCAAAATAGGGGACTTTCCCTAAACTCCTCATGTTAGACATCATACACTCAGCGATTTTTTATCACATCATTATCACATGTGTAATTGTCCTTCCAAAAATCTCACACACATACTCATGAATTGAACTACATGTACTCTATATTTCTTGTATACAACTCTCTTCTTTGATTAATTTTGTTTGTTAATTTATAATGGGATTCATGTTAATGTATTACTCATTTTGAAAGTTTGTTTTATAACTTTTTAATTTATTTTATAAATTGTTTGCTTTATGGTTAAGGTAGGGGAATTTACCTAAACTCGTCATTTGAGTCACCACACAGTCAAGGATGTATGATCACACCGTTCATATGTGTAATTGGTATGCCGAAAGCTCACACATGTACTAAATTGAACTACACGTGCTGTTAGCCTTAGATACAAAGTTCTTATTTGATTATTTGTATTTGTTAATTTTCTATGGGATTCATATTAATGTATTGCTCAATTTTCCCATGGGGTGTAGAATAGATGGTTAATGGGTGTATTTTTAAGGCACTCCTTGTATACGATCACTGGAATGAAACTTCATGGGTACTAGCCCTACAAAAAAATGTATTGCTCAATTTGAAATTTTTAAATTTTATGTGAGATTAATGTTAATTAACCGCTCAATATGAACGTTTGCTTTATAAAGTGTTTGTAGATTAACATTTTCTATTGGAAATTATTCTTATGCTTATGTAATAATTATTTTGTATAATGTTGGATCAAACCAATTGCATTATTCTTACTAACATCATCGATGTAATGTTAAATATTTTTTAAATCAAGATTTGTATGATGCGCGACCTGTCTAGAATCTTTTGTTTTACTCCAATACAATGTCAAATTGAGAGAAGGTTGAAAAAATAGTGAAAATTGGAGAGAAAGCATATCAAGAATCGTTAAATCAAAGACCTATTCAATTTACACTACGTCGATACTCACCAATTAGGAATACCTACAGTAATAGTTGTTATGCACATGTTCGCAATGGAGGCAATGAAGTAGAGGTCAAAGTATATACAGTTGGGGACAACAATGTTACTATACAACTTGGAATCAATGTAGGGCATGTTAGACGCATGTTTGTTGGCACTTTTGAGGTAACTAGCCATCAACTACCATATATTTTGAGGAATCTTGTCACACAATCAACATTGAAAACAATCAATTTTATGGACGTTAAATGACATGGTACATTTATATTTCCCTCTAACTACAGGTTATTCAAAAATAAGGTACTTCTGAGTAACAATGTCTTGCTCTGTAGTTGTTAAGAGTTAAAGCAAATGTTGAAAACATTGGGTGTTGACTACATATCATATCATGCGTGTCCCAATGATTGTATTCTATATAGAGGCAAATATTCAGACAAAGAGATATGTTCAAAATGTGGGCATGATAGGTACTAAGAATCGAAAAACAAGGCTAAAGCATATGGTCCTCCTCATAAGATATTTGAAGGAACATGCCTATAATACCAAGGATTCAAAGACTCTTTCATCACAAAGAATTATCTATGATGCAGGGATGGCATGCATCGCATCGAAGTGAGGAAGGAGTTATGAAAATCCCAATAGATTCAATAACCATGAAGCATATAGAGGATGCATGGTTCTATAAATTCAAAGATGAAATACGCAACCTATGATTAAGCATAGCCATTGATGGCATCAACCCATTTTCCCAACCAAAAGTCATCATGTTGTTTGGCTTATAGTAGTGATGAAAAACAATATCCTCCCATCGTTTTCTATGAGGAATGAGCATCTTATGTTGGCTCTTACAGTCCTTGGTAGAATACAAGTGAAGAATATGGATGTTTACTTGCAACCATTGATTGATGAATTGAAGGAATTATGGGAAGGGATACAGGTATATAATGTATCGAGTCCCATCCCATCATAGAGGATTTTTATGTTGTATGGCATGTGTGCGTACACCACACATGGTTATATAGGGTTAGGAGTTTGCTTAGGTAAATATGTTCTTTAATTTGTTTATATTCAAAGCAATATTTTTTTAGCATATTTAATTCGGTGTGATTGTCTTGATATTCAACACTAGCGTGCTCTATATACCATAACATTGTAGGTCTTGTAACATAAGGTTATCATGGATGTAAATGTTGTGGACCTTCGACTATGAAGGATAGGTGGTCCAAAGACCTACAAAAGCCAATGTATGACTACTCTAGGGTATTCCTCCCATAAAACCACCCTTATAGAAGAGAAACATATGCTTTCAATGGTACACCAGAGAGACCCAAATGCCTGAAATAATGACATCGATTGACTGGATTAGGGTATATAATATATATAAGGAGAAGGAAATTCCTAAGATATTCGATTCGAATGGGGAACATAGGTTTGATAATCCTAAATTATTTGACACCTATGTTGAGAAAATGCTTGAAGGTATGAAAAGGAAATCAATATTTTATGAGATCCCATTTTGGGAGCATCTTAAGATTGTCCACTTACTTGATCCCATGCATATATTTAAAAATGTTTCATGTTCTTTGTGGTGCCATGTATCATCCAAAAAAAGTGACAAGTTGGATGTTAGGAGAGATCTTATTTCCTCAAATACTAAAATTAAGCATTAGCCAAGACACGAAAATAAAGGAGAGGTTGGCCCCTCTTTTTCATTTAGAAAAGGAAATGTCCCATGGATTTTGAAGAAAGGTGATCTTTATTTGGAAAAGGAAATTATATTGGGTGTGAAGGTGCCTTCTTTATATGGGTCTACTCTACGTGTTTCTTCACTGTAGACGAATAGTTGTCAGGTTTTAAATCATATGACCATCTCAACCTTCTAAGGGTGCGTATAATGTCAAAAAATTGTTTTTTTTGCCACACAAGTTAAAATGCAATTCAAGTTTTTGTGTTTACTTTGTAGTGTCATTATCCACTGTTCACATGTGGGTGCGTGAAATACAAATTTCTTGATGACCTGCAATGGGCCATATCTAAACTATTTTCATTTGTACGGTGGATCACATCAAAGGAGATTTACATCGCTATCTTTCTCTGGTGGCGTCAAGAGATAGTTGATATTATTTGTATGTTTGAGAAGGAACTTTTGAAGAGTTTCATGGACTTGTAGGTTCATCTTATAATTCACCTAGTCAATGAGGTTGAATTAGTCGGGGTAGTCTCATGTCACTGGATGTTCATCTTGGATAGGTGCACAAAATTATTGAAGGGATTTGTTCAAAAAAGGGAAAATCCTGAGGGGTCTATAGCATAGGGGTACATAGTATATGATTTGTTCTATTATGTCGGTGAGTACATAAATAAAATCAACCACACACTCAGTGGAATGATTTTGAATGATGAACATGATGAGGAAAAAAATGGGAGGGGAAGTATTGGAAATGAACAAAAAATGCATATGATAAAGAGTAAGTCACTTGTCTTTCAATATTCACATTTCCACATAGTAACTATTAACAACAAAATTCAAAATATATATTTGATCCCATATGTACTAAACGTGCTTTTGTTTCCATGAATACAACAAAAAATTCATAAATTGATGCAATCAATAAATTCATTCTTTATCATGTAGAGGCAACACATCCATTGGTCACGTTGTATGAAGGGAAGAGGAGGATATGAGACATCGACATAAAAGAATTCAGGTGGTTGCACAATAGAAGCATGCTTTTTCCATATCCTTTAAACTAAAGTATGCCAATGATATGTCCCAATAGTTGGGTTGAGAACCAAATTAGAGAGAAATATGGTGCATCTCGTTGTTACCCATTTGAAGAGGAGGATTCTTTAAACATTGGGATCAAGTGCATCAAATCAATAATAATATCTTTTGTACATTTCTAAATTTATAATTCAACTTTGAACTATAACATATATTTTTAATACATTAATGGTTTGGTTATTAGACATATGAAGCCATCATTTGTTAGTTTTTCTTATAGGTTCATTCGTTCCCATCTACTTGATATTATGGACATAATTTTTTCACCGAGGATGCTGATGATGGACGCCTTACGCAAGACCTTGGAGTGGAAGTCGAGTTCAACCAATCTAGTCATGCTATCCACCGAGACTGAAACCTGATAGGATGGATGTTGGGTTATGTTGAAAATGTACAAGAGATCATTCAAGTAGAATTCTCATATTTCCAATGTGTTATTTTTACGCGTAGGTGGTAGGAAACATTCGGCGAGAATATCAAAAAGGAAGATCATGATAGTGGGTTGATACATATCAACTCTAGAAAGATGTGTGATGAAAGAAAGGAGCCTAATGTTTTCCCAAAACATTACAACCAAGTGTTAGCTTACCTGGATGTGTTGGGTAGAGATTGGTGGTCCATATTAAGACATGACCCTAGATATAAATATGTTTTTGAGAACAACAATGTTATCATGCCAATTGAGGAAGATAATGAGGGTGATGGCAATGGAGAGTGATATGCACATATTTTATTTCATCATTTATAGATTGAGATATCATTTTGTTATTTTTATATTTGATTGAACTTAATTATACTGTTTATTTTTCATGTTATGACAATGAAAATGGAAATTTGATTATTGGATGCAGTGTTTAAACAATTTGAGTTGGTTAACAACCAATCTGATGTGAAATATGTTTCATGTCTATAAAGTAATTTGTGATTATATGGAATGATTGTATGTCGTTCCCCATAGTTAGAGATGATATTTCTTCCTTTCTATATAGTTCATTGTAGTGTGGTTTTTATCATTTAATTTATTGTATTGCTACAATTGGATCACAATCAACTAATTAAAGTGAAAATTATCATCAATCTTAATATTTATTGTTTGTTGTAATTTCAACTACACTCATTTGAATAACAGAGAAGATTTAATGAATATATTATATTTAGACACTTATATTTTATATTTTAGATACTTAGACATGTATATATCGTCAAGGAAGAAAAAATATGGCAAGAATAAAATATGTAGATCCTTTAAAATAGTGATATAATAAATTAAAAATAACAAACAATATTTTATTGAAAATACTATATTTGGAATATTTATGTGTGTGTGTGGGTGGGTGAAGTTTCATTGTTGATGGATTTCTATAGCCTATTTAGAGATAATGTGAAAATGGAGATACTCAGAAACATTTTTATAAAATGGAGATAATCTATTTTTATTTTTTTTCTAAATTTATTTAAAAATTATATGAGAGATGAAAAATGTGGAGTTTCACATTTTTAGTCAACGTTAAATTATTTAATATTTTACTCGATACCTTGATTAAAGTCAAGGTTTAGAAGTCATTTTAGTACTTTGATTTAAATTGAGAATTGAAACAACATCCCCTCGTTGATTAGTAAACTATTTACCAATATAGTGGATTAAAGAGACAACTAATCTTTAGTTTCATGATATTTACGCTTACATTTGTGTTTCTCATGTATACCACCTTTCATTTCCTTTATGAATTTTACTTAGAATTTGTGTTTCTTATGTATACCACTTTTCGTTTCCTTTATTAATTTCGATCTTCTTGGGGTTTTCTATCATACAAACCATTAAGAATAGTTGTAGGAAATTAGATATTGTAATGGAATCATTTAAGATGGAATTGATATTCTCCATTCTTACCTTTGAATGCCATGATATGCAATGGGTTTATAATATATTTTTTTCTCTGTCTAAAATTAGTCATACCATTGCTAGAAATTTGGTTAATGACTATTATGAATGATGTCATGTTAATTTGCAATAATAAAACAATTCTTAATAATATCGTTTAACATTACTCATAATAGTTTGCTTTATAATACATTAAAAAAGAAGTAGTATCTGCCATGATAAAAACATAAATAATACATTAAATCATATTGTATATTGATCCATCCTATTGAAATTGAATATTGGAATTGAAAATCTTATAAGTATTGTTTAGTAATTCCATATGTTGAAATTGAAAACCTTATAAGGTTTTTCACATTCCATTTTATATATTTATATAGTTGGTGCATGTATATATTGGAATATAATTGAGTAAGTTAATAGTAAAATTTTCTCAAAACATTGATTTTTTTAGAAGTATTTGCTAGCTCAATACTGAATTTATAAAAAATTGTTCATTCATTCAATGTTTACTATTTTTACTAATGACATTCGTTAAGTGTTAAAATATTTTTCATATCACTATTTTAAACACACGATCAATCAATCACATGAAATTAATAAATGTCTTAATTATAATTTTAAATACATATCATCATACCACCTAACAAACATAAACATAAAATCATCATAACATAATAAACATAACATAAACATCATCACACCATCATAAACATAAACATAAGCATTCAATGATGATCATTTTCACCACATAAATATAAGCATGCCATCATCATGATCATTTTCAACATCTAACAAGCATAAAACATAAAAACATCGATATAGCATCATAAACATACAAATAAACATAAACATGAGTGTAACATCACAAACATTACAATACCATAATCTAATATGTGTGTGTGTGTGTGTGAGATTCCAGTTAGAGCTAGTAAGCCTAAATTATTTTAACCAACAATATTTGCTACTTAAAATATTCTTCTTTGGAAGACTCTAACAGGTTTCCGCAATTCAACTTCTTACGCAATTGCACTTCTGCAATATAGTAATTCCACAAGAACCTTTCTGCAATGTGGATTGCTGGTTGCAAATATACTTTTTCCAAATTCCAAAAACTGACTTCCGCAATTACGCGACCACAATGTTCTTTCGACAGTATGGTTGTGGATTACGGATTGCGGACAAGACTTATAACTTTCCCTGAAATGTCTTCCACCATATTTCTCCCACAAATCTCTTTCCGCAACTCTTGAGAACCGCCTATCTCTTGCGGAACTTATCTCCATTGTATGATCTAGAATCGCTTTACCAAATTGCGGATCTGCCAAAAATTGCATATTTTGTAACTCATACTGTTACATACGAATTGACCAGTGAAATTATCAATTCCTTTATGTTGTGTTTGTATGAATAAATCTCCATCTTAGTGACTCCTAAATATTCTTGACAAAGTCACGCAATTCATTCATACAAAAGGAATTAAACATACTTCAGGTTATTGAAACAAGACATCAAATATTCAATATGTGCATAGGATTGAAATTATGTTATTCATTCCATCAATGAACACTTACACACCCTCACTCACTCATTCATTCATGGTTATTACATTAAACACTTAATATTAAACTCTGTCATACCTGTTAAATCCGAACAAGCAGGATCTGAACTCCTAAGAAATTAAATCTACAACTAACCTATCCTCGAGCAACCTCTTGAAATATTCGAGGACATCAATGGTAAATTTACATTATTACATCCAAACTAATCCTATTTATAAAAAAAAATGACAACTAATCCCATATTTTTAAAATGGTTACATGGAAGCATAAAAATACTATTTCTAGTTTAATAAGAAAACATAGGACTTGGATTCGATGCTCCTGCATCATACTCCGAGGAAAAAAAAAATTCTTCAATAGTTCTTCAGGTTTCACATTATACTTGGAAATATCCAGTTCATTCATCCATGCCACATCTTCAGATGACTGACCCTTCCACTTGACCAAATACTGAAAATAATCTTTATTTCTGGTCTTCTTTGAAATTATTTTTTCAAGGATAGCTTCGAGCTTTGGTTTTTCTTTCTGGTAATTCTCCTTTCCAATATACAAATGGATCAACTTCACCTGAGATAATTTCTTCTGTCTAAACACTTGAATCTTTAAAAGGATAAAAATCTGAAACATTAAAAATTGGAGTAATTTGAAGAATAGAAGGAAGTTCTATTTCATATGCATTTGCAAAAATATCCTCAAACTTTTACAAGGTCCTATCTTATTGAGTTGTAGTTTATTGCACATTTATTGTAAGTCCCCTTAGGAAACCTCTCCTTTCTAATATATTCCATTACTAAATCTCCAACCTAAAAATTAACTACCCTTCTTTTCAAATTTGCTCTTTGTTTATATTGTCCATCACTTCCCTGCAACTTCTTTTTAACATTTTACGGTAGCTCATGCATACTAGATGAAAAATATTCACCATATGCACTTCTCCTTTCTTGGCCTCCTAAAATTCTAAGTTCATACACTCCTCTTGGGTGCATCCCATACACAATCTAAAAAGGACCCATACATGTACTCATATTAGGTGAATCATTGTAAGCAAACCCATATTGAGCAAGAGCTAAATCCCATTGTTTTAGATTCTCATAAACAAGACTGCTCAATTTATTTCCCAAGCTCCTATTTGCCACTTTAGTTGGACCATCATTCTTAGGATGATAAGAAGAGCTAAAACTAAGCTTAGTACCAAATTTCTTCCACAAATTTCTCCAAAAATAACCAACAAATTTAGTCTCCCTATCAGACACAATGCTCAAAGGAAGACCATGTAACTTCACAATTTCTAAAAAGAACAAATTTTCAATATTTGTTGCATCATTAGTCTTTTTACAAGCAATAAAATGATCCATTTTTTAAAACCTATCCACTACTACATAAACAAAATCATTTCCCCTCTGAGTTCTAGGAAATCCCAGAACAAAATCCATACTAATGGAATTCCAAGGCCTAGTTGGAATAGGTAGGGGTTGGTATAGTCCAGTATTTTGTTTGCTCCCTTTGACATGTCAACATATCCTGCATTTTTCAACAAATTTCCTTACATCATGTTGCATTCCTGGCTAAAAATAAAAATCACTCACCTAAGCAAATATTTTGTCCTGTCCAAAATGACCTAACAAACCTCCACCGTGTTTCTCACGTATCATATTTTCTCTCATATAACATTTAAGAATGCATAATTTACTATTCTTGAACAACAATCCTTCTTATGGCATATATTCTAACCATTGGCTTCTATTGTGGACAACTGGATTTTCATAGGCTACATATATATCCTTAAAATCCATATTTTCCTTATACATATTAACCAAATTTTCAAATTTGAAAGTACTGACCTTAATCTACTGCAAGATTAAATTTACTCTACTAAAGGCATCAACAAATTTATTAGATTTTCCACTTGTATGTTTAATCACAAAGGTAAAGTTCTGCAAAAATTCCACCCACTTAGCATGTTTCTGATTCAATTTAGGTTGACTATTTATAAATTGCAAAGCATTTTTATTTGAATATAACACAAATTCTTTGGGCATCAAGTAATGCCTCCATTTCTTTAGAGCTTGTCAACATCATATAATTCTTTATCATATGAGGAATACTTTTGTTTTGTCTCATTTAACTTCTCACTGAAGTATGTTACTGGTCTCTATTCTTGACTTAGAACAACCCCTATTGCTATCCCACTAACATATGTCTCAACTTGAAAAACTTTGTCAAAACTTGGTAAAGCCAAAATAGGATTCTCAATTATCTTCTTCTTCAACAATTTGAATTTTTCGTTAGTTGCTTCTGTCCACTTGAAAGGTTTTCTAATTCCCCTGAAGGTGTCTATTATGGGTACACAAATTTCACTAAAATTGTTGATGAATTTTCTATAAAAACTTGCAAGACCATGAAAACTTATTACCTCATACACATTCCTTGGAGTTGGCCAATTTAAAATAGCTTGCACCTTCTCTGGATCCATTTTTAACCCTTCTTCTGAAACCAAAATCCCAAATAAATCAATGTTTTCTTCAAGAAACTACACTTTTTTTTTCAGATTTATCAGCAGCTTCTCCTTCTGCAGGGTTTCCAACACCAATTTAAGATGTCTCAAATGTTCTTCTTTATTCTGACTCAAAATCAGAATGTCATCCAGATACACTATCACAAATTTTCTAGTGTATTCCTTCAAGAACTCATTCATCAATCCAAATGGAATTAATAACCACTCATACAATCCATTGTTAGTCTTGAATGCATTCTTCCATTCATACCCTTCTCTTATTCTTATTTGATGATAACCGTTTTTCAAATATATCTTCGAAAAATACTTTGAACCACTCAAACAATCCATCAAATCATTAATACGGGGTAAGGGAAATATGTACTTGATATTGATCATATTGATTGCTTGAGAGTTAGTGCACATACTCCAGCCACAATCCTTATTTGGGCTAAGCACAGTGGGTACTTATCCAACAACTCCCGTACCTATCGTTTGACTGTTTCATTCTCTTGAGGAGTCAGTCTATAGGTTTCCTTATTAGGTAAACTTGCACCATGTATTAAGTCAATGTGATGAATAATACTTCTACTAGGAGGTAAATAATTTGGTAATTCATCCACAATAATATCAACATAATCATTAAGCAAGATTCTAACTTCAACAGGAAAATCATCTAATTTTGTAGAAGTTAAAATTACCTTTGGTTTTCCAACAAGGGAAAAATGTAGTTCTTCTTCTCTCTTGACTTCTTGTAACAGTTCTTTCCCAATCATCAGCAAAATATTAGGTTTTGAACCCTTTTGGGCTGCTTCATCTTTCAAAGGTGAGAGTGTATGCCTCTTTCCATCCTTTTCCAGAGAGTAAGTGTTATTTATTCCATCATGGATAGATTTTCTATCATATTTCCATGGCCTCCCTAAGTACGTAGGAATTATATCACATAATACCACATCTTTATAAGTACCAATTTGAAACTCCACATTTCAATGCTCGTTTACCAAGAGTTGATGTCCTTTCTGCAGCTATGACACATTATAAGGAGTGGGATGTTTCATCCTCTTCAATCCCAACATATCTACCATCTTAGTGGAGACCAAATTATATGTACTACCACTGTCTATAATCATCTTACAACACTTCCCTTGTGTCTTGCACTTAGTCATGAACAAACTATTCCTCTGGGATGGTTCATGCACCTCCTTCTCTGTTTTCACTAAAACTCTTTTCATCATAAGAGATTTTCATCTATGCTTCCTCATTGGACTCTTCATGAGCCTCAACAATATTTTCATTTATCTAAGTTGTAGGTTTATTCTTTGGGAACTCCCATGACATGTGTCCAATTTCTCCACATGTATAGCATTTCACTTCTCTAGTTTTGCCTCTTCCTCTAAGATTAAACATGCCTCCCCTAAATCCTCCTCTTTAGGGTGCTTGGCTACTAGAACCTTCTACCTCATCCTTACAAGTCTAAAAATTACCTCCTCTATTTATAGATCATTTTCCTTTGGTTGTACTTCTTCCTCGGTTCTTCTGGTTCAGTCTTCTTAATAGCTTCTCTTCTACCCTTGAGGTTGCATGATAAGCATCTTCAACAGTCTTCAAATTCAACAAGATGATCTCATCTTGTACCTCATATCTTATTCCAATTATATATTTGGCCACTCTATCTATGCCCCCTTGTATATGTCCATCTCTAATACTCAACCTAAAGAATTATTTTGCGTATTCTTTAACAATCATACCCTTTTGTCTAATATTTTGTAATTTTCTAATGAGATTCAACTAATAATCCTTAGGAATTAATTGAATTTTAATTTTATCTAACATCTTATCCCAAGTATTGATTATGGACTTACCTTTTATTTCTTTGTGGATCTGTAGCTCATCCCACCAAATAGTTACATGTCCCTTCAGTCTGGTCATTGCATATTTCACCTTCTTTTTATCTTCAATTTCTTCGAAATCAAAGTACTTTGTTAGAGCACTAATCTAGTCCATGAGTTCTTCAACATTCAAGTTACCTTCATACATGGGAACTTCAACTTTAGGCTTGTTACTAGCTTTCACCAACATCCTTGATACTTTTACTTCATCATCAATCTCCTATTTCTCTTCCTCAAAGGATTCCTCTTCATCGTCGGTATCCATACTCTCTGAATTTATTCTCTCCATAGCCTCCATCCTAGATTGGAGCTAAATCAATTCCCTTTGTGTGTTTGTCTCTGCATCGTGTCTTCCTCAACCACCTCCTATTGGTGGCATCTTTAACGAGCTCTGATAATCTTCACACATAATTATTTTTCTTCTTTGATACCAAAACTGATGTCAGTTAGAGCTAGAAATCCTAAACTATCCTAGCTATGAAGATTTGTTGGTTAAAATCGTATTCTTTGGAAGACTCTGACAGGTTTCCGCAATTTCCTTTCCACAACAATATTTCCACAAGAACCTTTATGCAATGCGGATTATAGGTTGTGGATATACTTTTCCTTAATTCTAAAAAATGGATTCCGTAATTATTTGGTTACAATGTTCTTTCCGCGTTCTAGTTGCGGATTGCAAACGGTACTTCTAATTTTTCCCGAAATAAGCTTCTGCAATATCTCTCCCGCAAATCTCTTTCTACAACATCTTGAGAACCATCGATATATTACGGAACTTATCTCCACCGTACGATCTAGAATCTCTTTACCAAATTGCGGATCTACAAAAAATAGCTTCTGTTATAACTCAGACTGTTACATACCAATTGATCAGTGAAATTATCAATTCCTTTCTGTTGTATTCGTATGAATAAATCTCCATCTTAGCGACTTCTAAAGATCCTTTTAAAAGTCAAGTAATTCATTCATACATGAGGAATTTAACATACTTCGGGTTATTAAAAGAAGGCATCAGATATTCAATACGTGTAGAGGATTGAAACTTTGTTCTTCATTCCATCATTAACCACTTACACACCCTCACTCACTCATTCACTCACACTCATTCATTCATGATTATTACATTCAACACTTAATATAGAACTCTATCAAACTTGTCAGATCCAAACAAACAAGATCTGAACTCCTAAGAAAGTAAATCTACAACTAACCTATCCTCAAGCAACCTCTTGCAAGATTCGAGGACATCAGTGGAAAATTTCCATTATTACATCCAAACTAATCCTATCTATAAAAAAAAATGACAACTAATCCTATCCTTCTAGAATGAGTACATGGAAGTAGAAAAATAGTATATCCAATTTAATCAAAAAAAAGAGGACTTGGACTCAATGCTCCTGCATTAGTCTATGTATGTGTGTTAAACATCATATACCATCATTTAACACACAAATATAACAATAACATCTAACAAAACACATGTTGCATTATATTATGACATGTATAACCATCACACACTTCTAACAAAGTACATTATCTAACCTGACCTAACATACACATCACCATCAACATATAAATAAACATCAACATAAATGTTGACAATAACATAAACATGAAAAATGAAGTATATATATAGATATGAACACATATAACATAAAAATGATGATACAATATTCCAAATATAATATATGTCCAGTCCAATAAGTGCTTTGACATATATGATCCACCTTCTCTAGAGGCATAATCAATATATCTTCGACCAAATCCATAGGCATCGTCACCTCCACTAATAGAGTTAGAGGTGGTATCAGCATCTCTGTCAATAGACCTAGATGCATCAAAAC
This sequence comes from Pseudotsuga menziesii, assembly GCA_001517045.1. Lineage (NCBI taxonomy): Eukaryota > Viridiplantae > Streptophyta > Pinopsida > Pinales > Pinaceae > Pseudotsuga > Pseudotsuga menziesii. Next base: position 54,127 of record LPNX011046205.1, read on the forward strand.
CTCCACCAATAGAGCCAAAGGCATCAATAGCTATGCTAGGAAAAAAATGAGCTTGGTGAGAAGCATGGGTAGGTCCATCAAGATTAATTGTATGGCCCCCTCTAAGCATCTCTGTAATAGATCTGACTAGAGTAGGAAATGGTGGATGGTTGGTTCGATCAAGTAGGAGTAAAGGATATTATGAAGGAGCTGATGGAGGTGGAGTAGGAGGTGTATTAGATGTTGAAGGAGGATGAGGAGGAGATGTATGGGATGTGGAGGCTACATCACCAATCAAAGCAATTGATGGAGAAGGAGGTGGTATAGGATGCCAAGGATCTCTGCCCTCATTTGAAGGTGAACTGCCATGAGGGATAGCATCTAAATTATCATAAACACCAACAACATGCTCCATGAAGCTCATATCAGGAGGAAGCATCCTCCACAACTCTACAAGGTGAGGGTCCCTTATTAGTTTTTATAATATAATTCAAATTTATTAGGATATTTATATGAAGAATAACAATCACAACAAGATGCATAAGATATAACAAATACACAAGGTAAAAATATTTTCCTCAAGGAAACCAAAAAGGAGAAAACCCCGCAAAGTTCCCCAGAATAGTTCCATCACTAAGATAATATCACAAGATGGAAAAAACCAAGTATAAAAAGTCTTCTAAAATTATCTCTCTCTCTCCTCCTTGTTCTTCTCTCTCTCCTCAGGCAAACTTGAGTGAGTGAGTGTGTGTAAAAATGAGGGAGGGAACCTCCCCATTTATACCCTCCAAGTGACTGACCTAATAACTTGATTGGGCCGACCTCTTACCCTAACAGGGGCGACTTCACCTAGGGAGACTCAAAATTTCATTTTATTATATTCAACTTGGGGACTACTGCCCCGAATTACAACAGAGGGTTTACCTCAATGACCATATACAATAATGACATCCTGAAAGGAGGGAAACACATATCCAATGGGGGTAGTACAATATACAATGATAATATACATCAGAATATATTCCAAGGTTACAAATACAACAACACTCCCTCTTAACTAGAAATTTATTCTCTTGCCATATTCATCAACACATCTAGTCATGTCATCATCATTGAATCATCATCATCATTGTTGTCGTAGTCCTCATCTTGTCAATCATTGAATGTTGACAAATTTCAGATCTATCCATCATTGAAAGTTTCTGCAGAGCCAACCTTGTTTCATGCTGGGTATAGGCCTAGTCCTCATCGAGGTCTTCATCATATCTACGAGCTATCCATCATGTAGATACAACCCAGGACCATACATTACATTGCCACTACAATCACATGTGTCTCCTACCATCATTTCGTCATGTCTAAATCATCTCATCATCGCAAATGGAGCACAGTCCATATGCTTAGCACTGACCACCTGCGTTATACCAGTATCGGAGCACACCAAAACTCATTGCGTCTCAATGATGAATTACGTCTACCACTTTGCGATAATTTCCTAGGAGTACACCAAGTGCATTATATCTCTCCATGGTCAACCTGCGTTCTACCAACATAGGAGCATGCTAGGACTCATTACATATCAACAACTACATGTTTCTACCACTATGCGAGAATCGCCCAGGCACACACCAAGTTCCTTGTGACCTCTCCTAATCTCCAACATGGGATCACATAAGTACTTATTACATCCTAGGACAACCTACATACCATACCAAGAATCATTACATCTAAGGATAACTTGTGTACAATGCTAGTACTGATTACATCCAAGGAAGACCTTACAAGACTCATTACATCTATAGATAACATGCATACTATGCCATGACTCATTACATCCGAGGACGACCTGACATGACTGATTACATCCCGGGACAACTTGCTTACTGCACCAGGACTCATTACATCTAGGGACAACCTGTATTCCTTCCCATGTAATATATTGCTCTATTGCATATCCATCTTTTGTTCTTCTCGTCATGTCTATCATGGGAGAATGCCATAACTGATTACATCTAATAACAACCTGTGTTTACCACCATGCAAGACCTCATTACTCCCTCTTTCTAGGAACCTCGATCTAGATAACACCAAGTCTCTCTCTGAAGTATTCAAACTTCACTCTGGCCAGTGACTTGGTCAAAACATTGACTATTTTCTAATCTGTTGCCATGTACTAGAGATTCACTACTCCTCTCTGCACCATATCCTGGATATAGTGATACTTGATCTAAATATGCTTTAACTTGCCATGGAAAACCAAATTCTATGACAACTTCACGCAACTCTAGTTTTCATAAAAGATACAAGTTGCTTCTAACTCAAGATAATAATAAAAATCAAACAGTATCTTTTGAAGCCATACTGCCTCGCAACTACATGAACAAGTTGCAACATGTTATGGCTCGATGGTACTCAACACCACATAGGACTGCTTCCTGCTAAACCAAGAGATCATACCAAATCCCAAACTTAAGCAACATCCTGAAATGTTATTCCTATCAGTGGCACTTCCTACACAATCCAAATCAACATAACCATGCAGGTTAATCTTCTAATTCATGTCATACTTGAGCCCATAATCAAATGTACCCTTCAAGTACCTCAATACATGCTTTGCAACTATTAGGTGAACATGTCTCAAATCTATCAGGAACTGGATCAGGGTGTTCACAACAAATCATACGTATGATATCTTATTCGTTAGGTACATCAATGGACCAATCGTCTGACGATATATCATGGCATCAACTGTCTCTAATGAAGCATCACATAGTAGCTTCAATTTTGATGCCATAGGTGTGGCTATTGCATTGCAGTCCAGCATTCTGAATCTCTTCAGAATATCGACTGCATACTTTCCTTGACCAAGGAAAATCCCATTTGCACTCTACCACACCTCTATGCCTAATAAATAGTGAATCATCCCTAGGTATTTCATATTGAACTTAGTGGCATGCTTCCTCTTTGCATCTACGATGAGTTTGTCCCCTCCTATTAGAAATAGGTCATCAACATATAGCAGGAGTATCACTGGTCTTCTGCCTTCAACCTTGAAGTAAAGGTTGGAATCCACTTTACTCTTGGTAAATCCTAATCTCAACAAGAATATGTCCATCCCGTCGTACCATGTTTTGGGTTCCTATTTCAATCATACAAATATTTCACTAATTTGCACACATTATTCCTCCTATCATGTGTCTCAAATCCTAGTGGTTGTTCCACATACACTTCCTCTTCGACTACACCATTCAAGAATTTTTTCTTGACATCCATTTGGTGTACCTCCTATTTCATTACTGCAACCAATGCAAGTATATATCTGATGAAAGTGTATCTTGCTATGGGTGCAAATGTCTCCTCGTAGTCTATGCCTTCTTTCTGGGAGAAGTCACATGCCACAAACCTTTCCTTGTGTTTTTATGCTACCATTTGCAACATGATTGATCTTGTAGATCCACTTCAAAGTCACAACAAACTTCCCTTATATTCTTGGAACTATCTCCTAAACATCATTCTTCATCATCGACTTGTAGTCCTCGATCATGGCATCCTTCCATTCTTTAATTTATGCAGTCTCTTCGTAGTTGGAATTTTCTTTGTCAATTTTGTCACATAACAGGGCCACATAGTTGTTGTATGGTTTAGGTCTTTTCCTTTGTATCCTTATCCCATCTAGAGCACCATACCTTTCTGCATCTTGTATTAGCTCCTATTCCCATGTTGGTTTTCTCTTATGGGAGTTCTTCTCGTGAAGGGGTTCTATAGGATCTTGTCGTTCTTCTATGTTGTGATCTTCATGGTCTTCTAGAATTGTTTCTTCTATTTCCATGTCTCGAACTCTAGTTGCTTCAGGTTCTTCGACTTCTACAATAGGTAGTCTTATGGATATGGAGTATGTTGAGTCTTCGTCGAATGTTACATCTCTGTTGATGTTGATCTTCTTGAATCCTGGGAATTATATTCGGTAGGCCTTTGAAGTGTCACTGTATCCTATGAATAGTTATTTCCTCCCTGAAGGATCGAGCTTGGTACTCTTTTCCTTTGGAATATATATGTACACTGGGCAGCCAAATATTCTAAGATGGATGACTTCTGGCTTCTCTCCTGAGAAATCCTATTTAGGAGTCTTGTTATCAAGTACTCGGTGAGGAGTATGGTTTTGTACATACATATTTTTCCTTGTTGATTCAGCACATAAATGCATTGGAAGATCCTAGTCATGTAGCATTTCTTTTGTTGCTTCCATTATTGTTTTGTTCTTTCATTATGCAATGCTACTCTATTGAGGATTGTATGGAGTGCTCAACTCCCTCTTAATCCTAGATTCTCTGCACATTTCCTTGAATTATTTTGAGGTGAGCTCTCCACCATTATCCGATCGCATAGTCTTGATCTTCCTTTCAGTGTGATTTTTGACCAAGGATTTGAATTCCTAGAACTTGTTAAATACTTCATTTTTCCCTTTTAAGAAATATATCCAAGTATTACGAGATAAATAATCTATAAAGGAAACATAGTATACATACCCGCTTAGTGACATGGATGACATGGGATCACATACATCTGAGTAAATTATATCCAGAGTTCCTTTTTCTTTGCTTTCACTATTGAGAAATTTCTTCTTTACGTTCTTTCCTTGCACAAATCCCTTGCAAATCCTTCATGTTTTGTCTGGATTTCTGGAAGTCCTGAAACCTATTTGATTGGAATCGGTAGTTCTCTATAGTACACATGTGCAAGCCTTATGTGCCACAATTTTCTTGGTTCTATGGCATCACGAACCAATGCTTGTTCCAGTTGTCCCTTCAACTTGTACAAGCCTTCCTCTTGCTCTATAATCATTGTTGCATTATCTATTGTCTTTCCTTTTGGCCACATTAGAACTTGACCATCAACAAGTGAAACTCTTATTTCGTTTTCATCTAGTGCAGATATGGAGAGAATATTCTTCCTCAATCCTAGAACATATAACACATCTTTCATCTTCAAATATTTTCGATGGTCTAGCTTTTAGGAATATTATCCACTTGCTTTTATGGGGTATTGATAATCATCCCCAAGTTTCACCTTGTGAGGTGACTCATGCTCAGATAGTTTAATGAATGATTCTTTGTATCCCGTCATATGTTTGGATACCCCACCATATACAATCCAATCATTGCTTCCATGTGAGATAGTGCTTATAAGTTTTGAGATAAGGACATATTCTTCATCAATTGAAGAATTAGTTTCTTCTTTGAGTCTATTTATTGTTGGTTCATCATATTCAGCGATGTGAGCATGAGGTATCTTCTTATTTGACTTTATAATTTTTCCTTTAAAATTAAAACTAGGGCTAAACAATATATTTAATTGTTACTGAAAACCACACATGAATTTATTTTACTAGTATTACAGCAGAAAGTAAATACCTAGAAACATCAACAACAATCTCATGAATATAGACACAATGTTTTGGGTATGGAAACCCCTGAATAAAACCCAATATAGAAAAACCGATGCAGCAGTCAGATATGAAATTTTATTAAGAATAAATGGGACATTACAATCCAACAGATAAATTCACCCAACCTGGCGAAATAGAACCTCTCCAAAATCACTGGGAAAACCCAACAACACAGTACGACCCCTGTGCAGCTATACGACCCCTACGTCAACAATACGACCCTCATCTTTCAATTGTAGGAATTCGTACGGTCATGACGTCGAGTGTACGGATCCATACGATCCTGACGTGATTAGTAGTACATAATTTGTACAGTAGTACAACTGCTGCTATATGTCTACCTCTACAAAGTTGTACGGCCTCCTCTGTGTGATCATGTATGACCTAGTGCTCATCCTAGTAACTTGAAGAAACTATTGGGTGATTGCTCCTTTGTCTTCTCGACAAAATTCTATGTCTGACTTTTCTGTTTGTTTGTATCTTTCCTGTGTATGTGTCCTCTCCACCAAATCTCCTTTTAACTCAATGGCAAATCGAAAACCCTAACTCTCACTATGGATCAATGAATGTGATCCTTCGATGAGATCAATGGCCAATATTAGAATAACCATCACTTAAATTATTTCACTTTTCCCTTTATAAAAGTGACTCCATTAAGTCAAAATCAACATAGATTAATTAATGTATTTTCCTAAGCCAAAACTTAGGAAAATCACATTAATACATTTTACTTCATGTTTAATGTCTTCTTAGCATGTAAGGACACATGAAATGATAGAATACCGTCCTTGTTGTCACTTTCTAACACTCCCTCTCAAAAAGGAATGGATTTAGTAGCAACCCCAATTTGTCTCTAAACTTCACAAAACTGTGTCTGCAAAATGCCTTGATGAAAATGTCTTCCACTTGCTCATATTTCGATATGTACTCTAATTGAATGGTTCCTTTTTGTACACAGTCTCTCCAGAAGTGGTATCGAATGTCTATGTGTTTGATCTAGTAATGGAACACTTGATTCTCAGATATCCTGATGCCACTGTGATTGTCACAGTGAACTACTATAGCCTCTAGCTCACACTCGAATAATCTTGAAAGTAATTTCCTCAGCCACATTCCCTCACAACCAGCCAAAATGGCTTCCATGTACTCAGCCTCAATAGAGATCAATGCAATTGACTTCTGCTTCCTACTAAACCAAGAGACAACCCCTGATCCAATGCCAAAACAACAACCTGAAGTGCTCTTATGGTCTACTAGACATCCTGCCCAGTCAGAATCTGTGAATCCTACTAACTGTACACTCACTCTGCACTCATAAAATGACCCATACTCCATTGTACCTCTAATGTAGCGAAGTATGTGCTTTACAGCCATCCAATGCACTCTCTGAGGATCCACCATGAACTGGATCAAAGATTTGACAGCAAAGATAATGTCTGTCAATGCGTTTACCAGATACATGAGTGATCCAATAAGTTGGTGATACAATGTAGGATAAAATCCATTTGAACTGTATGCATCAATATTTCTCCAGTTGGAAACTAGAGGCATGGACATAGGCTTGCAATCCACCATCTTGAATCTCTTCAAGATCTTCACTACATACTTTCCTTGTCCAATGAAGAAGCACCTTTCTCTCTACCAAACCTCCAAGCCTAGGAAGTAATGCATCAACCCAAGGTATTTCATCTCAAACTCAACTGTAAGGTTGGAATTGTAGTTGTCAATCAACCTTTCATCTCCTATAATAAAGAGATCATCTACATATAAGACCAGTATGAGAGGAACCTCACCTTACAAGAAGTGCAGGTTGTGTTCTACCTCACTTCGTTGGAATCCCATCTCCCGTAGATAGTTGTCTATGCTTGAATACCATGCTCGAGGTTCCTACTTGAGCCCATAAAGAGATTTCTGTAGTATGCATACATATGTCTCCATGTTCTCCACATCAAACCCCTCATGTTGCTCAATGAATACCTCCTCCTGTATATCTCCGTTGAGGAATTTAGTCTTGATTTCTATCTGATGAACACACTAACCAATATCTGTTGCTAATGAGATAATGGTTCGAATAGAAGAATACCTGAGAACATGGGTGAAGGTATCCTCATAGTCAATATCCTCCTTCTATAAAACCACGCTATCTACGTAGCATGCCTTGTACTTCTCCATGCTTTTTTCTATTGCATGCTTTACCTTGTAGATCAATCTAGATCCCACCACCTTTTTACCTTCTAGGCTCAGCACAACCTCACATACTTGATTCTTCATGATTGAGTCATACTCCTAAAGCATGGCCTCCTCCTACATGTCATGTTGTGCAGCCTCCTCAAAACTTGAAGGTTCGGAGTTAATCAACTCCTTCATCAATGCCATATAGCTAAGTATCTTTGGTGGTTTGCTCCATCTCATGGAGATCTATGGAAGAGTCACCTGTCTTGAATCCTGAACTATGGACCTAGATTACTTAGGCCTTGGCCTAGTATCTACCTACCGTGGTTGCTGGATAACCGTCTCTTATTGCAACTCATCCTCCAAGTCAATGATGGAAGGATCCTGTCCACTTGACTCCCTCTAACTACCAGAACCTGTTCTCTGTGTTTGTACCTGTACCTGTACCTGTGTCTCCTCCAACTTGACTCTCGAGTCCTATGTTGGATGCTCCTCTATTGGTAATTCCATAGATCTCTGCAAGGCCATGTCCTCATCAAACTAGACATCCCTACTCACAATGATCCTCTTATGAGCATGAATATGTACTATGTATTCCTTCGAAGTCTCGTTGTAACCAACAAGTAACCCCTTCTCTCTATAAGGGTCCCAACTTCTTCCTAGTGTCAGCGTGAATGTGACAATAGCAGACACTCCAAAATATGCACAAGTGGCTCAGATATAGTCTAGTGCCTGTGAAGACATCCTCGGGTGTCTTCCTCCCCAAATCTGTGTGGGGACACCCATTCTGAATGTATACTATGGTCCTTTATGCCTCGGCCCAAAGGAATAGTGGAAATCCATGATCAAATAGCATGGCATTGGCATCTCCTACCATTGTCATGTTCTTTATCTCCACCAATCCATTTTGTTGTGGGGTATGCGGCACTATGTTCTCTTTCTTGATCCTCTCCAATGATAAATACTCTAAGAACTCATTGGAGGTGTACTCACCCACATTGTATATCCTCAGTACTAGGATCTTCCTTCTTATATGGTTTTCTACTAGAGTATTGAACGCCCAAAACCACTCAAAGACCTTTGACTCGGCCTTCAGGAAATAGATCTAGGTATTCCTGGAATAGTCATCAATGAAATTTACGCAGTAACTATAACCACTGAAATATTAGACACTCATAAGTCCGTTAACATCCAAATTCACCAAGTCCAAGGTCCCCTTAGAGTTGTGATCACTCTGTGAGAAAGGTTTCTTGATGTTCTTTCCCAACACATAACCTTTGTAGTGGTTATGCTTCTCCTCATGTACTTAAGGAAATCCAATGAATTCCTGTCTCAAATGCCTCAGTGCCCCATGGTGTAAGTGTGGCATCCTCCTATGCCATAGATCGCCCTGGTTGTTGGTGCCGACTAGAGCCTTTGTAGAATAAAAGTGTAGTCTATACACCTTCCCGCTCTGGATCCCAATCACCCTATCCAAACTCCTATATAACCCCTTAGGCCTAATATACACCCTATGGTCTCGGAAATTCACCTGAAATCCCTTGTCCTCCAAGGTGGAAATGGATATGAGGTTCTTATTCAACCTCGAAATATACAATACGTCAGCAAAAATGAGGGGTTTGCTAGAATCCCTTTGAAATGAAACAGTTCCAACTCCTTGCACCTGATACTACGCATCATCACCCAGCTTAATGTGGAGATTTAATCCACCCTCCTGCAAGATCTTGAAGAACCTCTTAAGTCCCTTCATATGAAAAGATGCTACAATGTGTTCGTACCAAACGTTCATGCCTGGGGTGCTTTCCATGCAAGCTATCAATCAAAAATCCTCATCGAAGTTTTTGCTGAACTCCTCCGCCTCTGCAGAACCTCCCATTTGGGCACTAGGAGGAAAAGTGTTCTTGCTTGTGGCAAATAAAACACTTGACCTTAGAAATATCATGGTTCTTCTTACCACCTTTTTTTTTCTTTTCCTTACCCTTTCTCTTCCCTTCTAGGGTTAGAGCCTCTTCATCCAAAATATGTGGCGCACTATTGGATGAACCTGAACCTTGACCCATGCGAGTCTCCTCCAATACAAAATCATCCCACAACCTCTACCAATCAGATACCTTCTCCCTAGCCACCACACCTTTTAAAAAGGTGTCCCATGACTTAGAAAAGATATTGAGGGCTATCTGAACTATCTCCTCATCCTCGGTCTTAGAGCCAACAACTCCAAGCTCATATCTGTGTGAGCCTTGTGAGATAAGGAACCACCCCTTCATACTTGGCCATCCTGATACTACACATCCTCTCTTAAATCACCATATTCTGGTTTTTTTTCTTGCTCTAGTAAAGTCGTTCCAAAGCCTTCCACATTTCCAATGTGGTATTCTTCCTAGAAAGGTGAGGGACTGTGTGGTCCTTCACCCCATCCAAGATGATCAAAATAGATCTGGAGTCTAACTTCTTCCAAGTTACCAACTCTGTCGGATCTGTGGACGCAACCTTTTGACATCTAGGATCCTTGTAATCCTTTCTTTCCAAGTAGGAAAGTTTCGAGCCCCTTGGATTTTGTCCTCAACTCTCAACTGCACGACCATAGTGAAGTTTACCTATCAAACCCTAGATCTAAAATCTAGGTTTGTGTCTTCAATAGAGATGCCCCTAATCTATCATTATTGTTGTAGTTTTTTCAGATTTAGCTCACTAGAGCTCTAATACCATGTAAATTTTCCTTTAAAATTCAAAAGTAGGGCTAAACAATATATTTAATTGTTACTGAAAACCACACATGAATTTCTTTTACTAGTATTGCAATGGACAGTAAATACTGAGAAACATCAACAATAATCTCATAAATATAGACACAGTGTTTTGGATATGGAAACTGTTATCACTCCAGGAAACTACCTAGGGTTATAAGCTAGGTATGCCTGGTAACTTAAGAAATCATGTTTTTGTGTTTTTGTAAAGGTGGATCAATGGGATAACTGAGAAGACTAAGCAGTAAGACAACATGACATGCCTCTAAATAAGCCAGTGCTTCGAGAAATTAAATATCAGCTACAGTAAATAATCAAGGTATGAAGAAAGACATTCAAGATAACCAAATACAGAGCTGTAGGGTCATACAAGAATATAAAGAAGATTTAATTCATTCATGAGCTATATCAGAAGATGACAGTTCTGAACAACTGAACTAAATAGAATCAAATGTAGAATAATGGAAAATGTGGACAGACTGATATCTAATGACCAAAGGAAACTGTGATTCATATAGCAAGAAAGTTTCCAGTACATAGTCCAAAATGTATCCAAACTTGAACCATTCAATAGTCTTATCTTTTAGGCTTTATAGCCTTTACAAAATCACTCTCCAGATCCTAAAAACGTGGATCTGTCACACTAAGAGATTAACTAAACAGTACATGCAAAAAATTAGGACTGATTCCTTGAATCAAGGCAATGCTGATGTGTCGATCTGCTTTCAAAGCTCGGTGGTTGATGAAGTGAAGTAGCCTCCCAAGGCTCGGTGGACTTAGTTGGGCACACCACAGATTTGAATTTAATGATGTGGCAGTCGACTTTTAGTGCTGTTCTTCAAGACGAGGTTGAAACTTATCCAAAATGCCAAAATGACTTAAATCTTGCTAAAAACCCTTCAATATTGATAACATAATTTATGATCCATTTATTCTCATCGGCTTTCTGCTAGTTCAGCGAACAAAATTGAGATCTGGGCGAAATTTAGAGAAAAATTGCAAAAACAGGCTTTTGGCAGCTAATGTTTTTTCTGTTAACGCCTTTAGCTGCTGAAAGCTGGCCTTTTCGGCAGCTAATGAGCACTGTGGTAGCTCGCCTAAGCTTCCAAAAGCCTGAAACTGTCCAAAATTTTTAGAATAACAAAAGAGGCTGTCCTGCAACAGGTTTGCTCAGGAATTTCTGACACGTGATATTTTAGGGAATTTTTGGCTGACTTCCTGAGCTCTAAAACCAAATCTGAAAGCACCAGTGGATAGCTTATGATCTGTAGATGTCAATCGACTATTAGAACATGCAAAATGGACATTCTACGACTGAGAAAATTGATTTTTCCCAAAGGCAGTTTTTCTGGAAATTCTACAGGTTTCGGTAGTTAAGCCTTCTGTCTGTTTCATGCTTTAGCTGCCGAAAACGACCTGTTTCGGCAGTTAAATAACTTTTCACAGACAAGATTAGCTGCCGAAAGCTGAAATTTTGTATTTTGAAGGTCATGACTCACAGAAATAAAAAATTTAACCCATTCTATCACCCAAAATGACGGTGTATTTTTTGGGAGATAACATCTGGCTCCTACTCGGGGATGGAATCCTCCCAGTGAAGTTCCAAAGAATCCCAGAACCAAGTAGTTCCAGTAGCCTTTATCATTGGGCATGGAGTCATCAAGCCATCAACACTGATCTCTCTGCAAACCTGTATCCCACCTGCAGCTTACATGCATCCTGCTCTGCTTATTCAACAACAACTGAAAATGATCTATGTGCTCATAAAAGAGCTTATTTTCCTATCTACTCCTACACTAACTAATAGGAGCAGCATGATCAAGTAACACTGGATTTCCAATGCAGCCATGTCAGATTGTGATTTACGGGCATCTTTGATCTAGACTCGAACAACAAATGAAGCCATATCATGTAGAAAAAAGCTTCGAACAGATGATCAGACCAGCTTTGCTCTATAAAGAAAATTTTAACATTCACATTGTTCATGGATTCCAGAAAGTCAGCAATAGGATCAATTACATAGTAATGGAATACCTCTTTAAGCTTCTGTTCTGACTGTAAATAATGTGGTTGGCTGTCTTCCTTGATCTCAATGATGTGTATAAACTGCTCAAGATCTGCTGGAGAAGGCCGCTCAAAATCTGCTGGAGAAACATATCCAATAAAATGCTGATCTGGACTGCTTAGTTCCTCGCCACCATCATTCTCTTCATAAATGCTGAAATATGCCTTTGTCTGCAAGTCTGGAAGATGTGGGCTGCTCGTAACACATGCTGCTGCAACATCAATACATCCGGGATCATGGTTCACCTGTTCTAGCTGAAGATTAAACAGCCCCTGTAAATATGGACATTGTAGGTTGTTCTCATTAACCACTGCAGATCTGAAACTGTCACTTGCTGATATGTCACTCTGCTCAACATCTTCATATGTGCTATGATCTATCTTCCCCTGTTCTAGCTGAAGATTGGACAGCTCCTGCAAATCCAGACTTTGTAGGCTGTCCTCCTCAACCTCTGCAGATCTGAAACTTTCAGCTGTTGTCTTGTTAGTCTGCTCAACATCTTCAAAATTTTCAGAGATAAAAATTTGATCATCATCTTTAAAGATTTCAAAAGAAACAATCTGATCATCATGACAGTCCTCTTTAATAAATGAATTTGATACAATGTTAATAACATCCTCATGGCTATCATGATGTGAATCAGCAATTTCTTGATCATAATGTAGAATATTCTTTTCAGCAGCATATACTTCATGAACATCTGAATCCTTAGTTGATGAATGAAATTCATGACAACACTGAGGATAGAGAAAATCAGCTGGAAAATGATCCTTACAAAACACATGAAAAGCGGCATGAAAATCTGCTAAAGAACTGACACTTGCATTAGGCAAAGACCGATACCAATCACAGGAAATCCCTTTTAATGAACAACAGAAGAGCCGGATCTGAACATCCTCATGCACTACCTGCAACCGGTGCATGTAGTCATGAAAGTCTAGCAAATGTTCTGCTGGCACTTCCCACTCTTCTCCTCTAAATCTAGGAAGACTGTTCTCCCATTCATCTTTAGCAGGTACTTGATTAGGAAAACCAGCAATACTTGAAAAATCACAGAACGCATACCTCTTGGCTAAGATTTTGTTCATGTCATACCAGTGGAATCACCAACAGAATTTGAACAATGGAGTCGCCACTGAGTTCGTCCTTCATGGAGTCGCCAGATAGATGATTATAACCAATAAGTGTCTACCCCTTGTCTATCATCAAAGAGTAGATCTATGTCGTCTCCCAGGAAGATCAGCTTCTCACCTCTCTCCCCGGCAACGGCGCCAATTTGTTATCACTCCAGGAAACTACCTAGGGTTATAAGCTAGGTATGCCTGGTAACTTAAGAAATCATGTTTTTGTGTTTTTGTAAAGGTGGATCAATGGGATAACTGAGAAGACTAAGCAGTAAGACAACATGACATGCCTCTAAATAAGCCAGTGCTTCGAGAAATTAAATATCAGCTACAGTAAATAATCAAGGTATGAAGAAAGACATTCAAGATAACCAAATACAGAGCTGTAGTGTCATACAAGAATATAAAGAAGATTTAATTCATTCATGAGCTATATCAGAAGATGACAGTTCTGAACAACTGAACTGAATAGAATCAAATGTAGAATAATGGAAAATGTGGACAGACTGATATCTAATGACCAAAGGAAACTGTGATTCATATAGCAAGAAAGTTTCCAGTACATAGTCCAAAATGTATCCAAACTTGAACCATTCAATAGTCTTAGCTTTTAGGCTTTATAGCCTTTACAAAATCACTCTCCAGATCCTAAAAATGTGGATCTGTCACACTAAGAGATTAACTAAACAGTACATGCAAAAAAGTAGGACTGATTCCTTGAATCAAGGCAATGCTGATGTGTCGATCTGCTTTCAAAGCTCGGTGGTTGATGAAGTGAAGTAGCCTCCCAAGGCTCGGTGGACTTAGTTGGGCGCACCACAGATTTGAATTTAATGATGTGGCAGTCGACTTTTAGTGCTGTTCTTCAAGACGAGGTTGAAACTTAGCCAAAATTCCAAAATGACTTAAATCTCGCTCAAAACCCTTCAATCTTGATAACATAATTTATGATCCATTTATTCTCATCGGCTTTCTGCTAGTTCAGCGAACAAAATTGAGATCTGGGCGAAATTTAGAGAAAAATTGCAAAAACAGGCTTTCGGCAGCTAATGTTTTTTCTGTTAACGCCTTTAGCTGCTGAAAGCTGGCCTTTTCGGAAGCTAATGAGCGTTGTGGTAGCTTGCCTAAGCTTCCGAAAGCCTGAAACTGTCCAAAATTTTTAGAATAACAAAAGACGCTGTCCTACAACAGGTTTGCTCAGGAATTTCTGACACGTGATCTTTCAGGGAAATTTTGGCTGACTTCCCAAGCTCTAAAACCAAATCTGAAAGCACCAGTGGATAGCTTATGATCTGTAGATGTCAATCGACTATTAGAACATGCAAAACGGACATTCCACGGCTGAGAAAATTGATTTTTCCCAAAGGCAGTTTTTTCTGGAAATTCTACAGGTTTCGGCAGCTAAGCCTTCTGTCTGTTTCGTGCTTTAGCTGCCAAAAACGACATGTTTCGGCAGTTAACTAACTTTTCACAGACAAGCTTAGTTGCCGAAAGCTGAAATTTTGTATTTTGAAGGTCATGACTCACAGAAATAAAAATTGTAACCCATTCTATCACCCAAAATGACGGTGTATTTTTTGGGAGATAACAGAAACCGTCGAATAAAACCCAAGATGGGAAAACCGATGCAACAGTTAGATATGAAATTGTATTAATAAGATATGGAACAATTACAATCCAACAAATAAATTCACCCAAACTAGCGAAATAGAACCTCTGCAAAATCACTGGGAAAACCCAACAACATGGTATGGCCCCTGTACAATTGTATGACCCTCCCGCGTCAGCTGTATGGGTCTGTACGGTCATGATGTCAGCTGTACGAAATCCATATGACTATAAAACTGTTGTTGTATGGTTTCCTTTTCCGAGTTCTATGACCTCCTCTACGTGATCTTGTACAGCCTAGTGCTCAACCAGGTAACTCGATGAATCTATCGGGTGAGTGCTGCTCCATCTTCTCAGGAAAATTATTTGTCTGGATTTTTTGTTTGTCTGTATCTCTCCTATGTATGTGTCCTCTCCACAAAATCTCCTTTTAACTCAATGGCCAAGCAAAAACCCTAACCCTCACTATGGATCAATGGATGTGATCCTCTAGTGACATAAATGGCCAAGATTAGATTAGTCATCACTTAAATTATTTCACTTTTCACTTTATAAAAGTGACTCCATTAAGTCAAAATCAAATTAGATTAATTAATGTATTTTGTTAAGTCAAAACTTAGGAAAATCACATTAATACTTTTGGCTTCCTGTTTAATTTCTTCAAATTAGATTAATTAATGTATTTTGTTAAGTCAAAACTTAGGAAAATCACATTAATACTTTTGGCTTCCTGTTTAATTTCTTCTTAGCATGTAAGGACACATGCAATGCTAGAATACCTTCCTTGTTGAGACTTTCTAATATACTTCTTATTGAAGTAGCTTCTATTTCTGGGATAATCTCTGGAGTAATGTCCATTCTTATCACAAGTGTAGCATTGAATGTTGGAAGGATATCTTCTAAATTTATTTTGTCTTTTGTGATGATGGTCCTCCATTTTGTTTTGATGGTGATCCTCCTTGTTTCTATGATATCTTATGGCCTGAACTATGAGAGCTTGATCTTTAGTTGCTCCCATATTCTCTTATCTTGTTATGAGTCGAGCTTCTTCTTGTGTGCATTCTTCCCAGTGTCTGGTTAAACTAATCAAACTCCTTCTGGCACATATTCCTTGAATGAATGAATCCCATGATCTTGGGAGACCATTCAAGGTGGTAATAACAATATCTCCTTCTTCTACATTCTCTTTGATTTCTTCAAGTTGTTCCTTGATTGAGCAAACCTTGTGAAGTAGGATTGCATGGTCTCTGAGTTTTGCATCTTCACATTTTCAGTTGGTTCCTCAATGTCATCTTTGAGTTGATGTTCTTTCCTTCGAACAGCTTTTCCAAAGCATCGAACACTTCCTTTGGTGTATTCAAGGATTACACATGGGGGATGAGATGATCCTTAATATAATATGCAATGATTCTCTTGGCCTTCTTATGGATAAACTTAGCCTCATATCCCTCTGGTTCTAGAACTTCCTTATCGATATACTGATCCAAATCATTTTCTTCAAGGATCGAGGAGATCCTATAATTCCATGGTCAGAAGTTGTCAACTCCCCCAAGCTTGTCCTTAAGTTGAGTATGATGCATCATTTTGAAATGAGAACCTAAAATGGAAATAACAGAGATTTAGATCTTACCAATTTGAGGTGCCCGACTTGATTCCATAGCCGACTGACCTAGGGTTTGTTAGAGAAACTCTAATTTTCCAAACTTGAAATTTTGGAATATTGTCTAGATAGAAAGATGTGCCTCCTTGAGGCAAGTTCCTCAAAGGTCCTTTTCTGAAAACTGTGGTGGGAAGCCTCAAAAACTTGATGCCTTGGTTTCTTTCCGCAATATCCCTTAGTAAAAAATTGAAACTTCCCCAAATTTTATTTTGCTTCCACCAAACGATGCACCCTCTTATGGCGAGTTAGCCTAGACCTATTTTTTTGATGATCTTTGGAGAGAATACCTTGAACAAGGAATCCCTAGTTTTCGATACTACACAGTGCCTTCTTTCAGAGAGGCTATGATACCATGTTAGTTTTTCTAATCTAATTCAAATTGATTATGATCTTTATCTAAAATAATAACATGCACGACAAGATGCATAACATAGAACATATACACAAGGCACAAATATTTTCCTTTAGGAAACCATAAAGGATAAAAGTCCACAAAATTCCTCAAAATAGTTCCACCACTAAGACAATATGACAATATGGAAAAACCCAATTATAATAAGTATTATGCACCTCTCTATCTCTGTATCCTCCTTGTTCTTCTCTCTCTCCTCATGCAAACTTGAGTGAGTGAGTGTGTGTATAAATGAGGGAGGGAGCCTTCCTATTTATACCCTTCAAGTGACTAACCTAATAACATGATTGGGCCAACCTCTTACCCTAACAAGGTTGACTTCACCTAGGGAGACTCAAAAATACATTTTATTATATTCAACTTGGGGATTCCTACCCTGACTTACAACAGAGGGCTTATCTCAATGACCATATACAATAATGACATCCCAAAAGGAGGGAAACACATCTCCAATGGGGGTACAACAATATACAATGATAATATACATCATAATATTTTCTGAAGTTACAAATACAACAACATACCTGTTGATGCCTGGAAAAATCCCAAGTACCGACAGTAGGGATTCTTCCCAATAACCGTTCCAAATTATATCGTGTATCGTTTGAAATGGGGAATCCATCTGGTTAGCGATCTGACTACCATAGAATTAATGAAATATTTAAAATTGTTTTATCGGTTACGGCCCAGTCCACCATTTATGTAATTTATATTTTATGATGAAATGCAAGTGCCTATACTAAATGCAAGTGACCAGTGGGTAAGAGCCTCACTGGAGATGTGCAGGTTCTTACCTCCAGTCTTACCATTCCTACCCCACAATCACTTATATAAAAGAAAAGAAACAACTAATCTATTCTAAATTATTCTAACTTTAACCAGGGATAAAATTTTATATCAGAATGAGTATTATACTGTATTGTTTTCATGTAGAATCCTACATGTAGATGTTAAATTCTTCATACATAAACACAACAGAAAGATATCACAAAGATAGCTTTGTTAACTTGAAACATCCATTACTCATTTATTGCACAATATTCTAAATAGAAAATAAAACCATTCATAAACTGTAGAAATAATTCAACAGGTTGAAACAATCTCACAGTTACGTAGAAAGCTAAAGAAGAAATATTTCACATTCAACAATCCACATAATCCATCTTGAAACTCGTACATTCCTTCCTCCAACAAAATTTGGTTCTTTGTATTTATAAAAGAAGTACTTCTCATTACAAATAGCTTCAGCACCTGTGTGCTAGAAAAAGTTCCATGCTCTATTCTATTCTACCCCTACTTATACTTTTACAAAATGACTTTTGGTTACCCATGCCCTTTGGGCTTCCTCAACTCTTCGATGTACAACATTTTTTATTCTAGTGACTAGCACTAGGAAAGTAAAATAATATAAGATAATTTACAAAAGGTGACATATGTGAATAAAACAAAACATATTAGGCGTGCCTAATTAGTCCCTGAACGAATTGTTTCCATGCAATAGCATCTACAGTCATGGTCTTGAAGTCCATAGGTTCCAATTGTATGACTATTACTTCATGTACGACTAGCTACGACTTTATCTCTGTTGCTTTTGGTGGAGTTACTATAAGCTTATATTCCAACAAGCAATTGTTGACTGTAGCTTGTGCAACCAAACTCTTTACTACTTTCTCATTGAGGCCTTTAACATGTTGTATGTTGAGTTCATCCTCCTGCAGTCTATCATGGAGGTAATTCAAATGCTCTTCTTGACCTGGAAACTCTTGAAGTATCTTTGTTGCAGCGGTCTGACATTTGTTATGTGTTGTAAGCACCTTTTTGTCCATACATTTCTCCAAATTTTTCCTGACCGCCTCGGTCAATCTTGTGACAAAATTGCTACTGAAATCCATGAGTTCATACTCAATCTTAAAACTCTCTATACTCTTCTGAGGAAAATTTTCTGGAAATTCTACATTAGTCTCTATCCAAGTCAGTTGACCTTGGATAATTTCTGCAACTTCTAGAGTTATCGTTTTGAAGTCAATGGATGTTACCGATATCTCTTGTAATATGGTTTCTTCCTGCTTAATCTTGTAGACCTCTTCTGCAAGTTTTAACTGAACTTGATATATTTTTCTTATGATCATGAGAGTGTGCTCTCAGAGAGGGGTGATATTGATTTGCCGCTCATTTGTTGTCTTAAGCTGAATCTCTAAAGAACCATTTTGTGCCTCCAACTTTGCAATTCGAGCCTTTAACTCCTTTGATTTTTTATCAGCTATGTCCCTTTGAGCCTCTAGCCCTGAAATCTTACCCTCAAGATCTTTCTTTTCTCCATCAATAATGGTATTTGAAAATACCAAGGCCCCCTTTTTCGATTCTAAGACCTGGTAAGCCTCCTGGAGCTTCTCAAACTTTGAAAGGGTAGCCTCATGTTTTATTTTCATTTCTTTTCCTTCCCCCCTTTCCTTTATCAAAGTGTCCTTAACTCTCACCATATTCTCCGTGTACTGCTCTACAGTTTCTTTCAATTTATCCACATTATAATAATTTGGTTTTGCAGATTCTACACCGATTGAGGCCATTAGTTGTGGATCTTCATCGGTACCTTTTATTAGAATTTGAATGTCATTTATATCTTCAAGCATATAGTTCTAATAATTTTTGCAGCAAATAGATGGAGAATGAAGATACAAATTGAACAAGACAAACTACATAGGAAACGCACAAGTATTGCTCAGGAATTTACAGTATCATTCACAATAATAATATTCGGTGTTACAATAGTTATAGGTAGAATTCGAATGCATGGGATATGAATTTGAGTCCTCCAAGTGGATATGACTGTATCTAACTAAATATCTAACTCAAGGTCTCCCAATAAATATCGAAACCCAAATAGAAAACTCCCTGATGACCAAAAACCAGTGACAACTAGTTAACTCAGTGCAACTGAGTGAGGTAGGTAGGAAACACGCTTCTCCCCATGCAACCATGCATTGGTAGCGCTAGCTTAATTGACTGTGAACTAACTAAATGTAACTGGGGGCTAACTAAGACTAACTAGTACTAACACCAACTGACTGGATTAGGTTGGTGTCGGGACTCCCAGTGGCTCCTAAAATGTAGGGATTGGTCTAGGAGGTGCCCAAATTGATGCATGCACATGCAGTAAGTAGAAGTTAACCTCTAAAAGTGTTCCCCACACTCCAATTACTGGTATATGTGGCCCCATTAGGCCAAATGGACCCAATTGTATTAGTGGACCAATTAATTAATTAAGGTTCCTAAGCTAGGAAATAATTAATCTAATAGACATTTGACCAAGGGAGGGTTAATAATCCTAACACCCCCCCTGAATCCTAACTTGGACAACTGTGGGCCCTGCTAACAATACCATAGGTCACCCAAATACAATCTAGAAGATAATAGTAAAAAAAAAATTCTTAATACAACTGAGGAAATAGGGGAAAACCTCATGGGAAACCCCCCCCCCCTCAAAAAATAAGCAGGAAAATAGCAATCTGCAAGCTATATTTAGAATAAAGAAGCTTCCTCCTTAGAAAAATGACTTGAGTAACACTGCTGCAAAAAATTGCATCTCTATGCAGTAGTATGGTCCATCAGTGGACCTCTCAATGTACTTCTGAACTGATGACTCTATTTGTTTTTGTTGGATGGTGAAGGTAGGGAATGATCAAATCTATGCTTATGTGGTCCATGTAGCTGATCATTTTCCATCATCAAGTAGCACTGACCTGGAACTTTGCTGCACCATTATGTAGAGAGCGAATCTATGAGGGATAGTGCAGCATGCTCATTCTAATACTCGGACCATGTTCTTTTTCTATCTTCTGGAACTCCAGCACCACTTCCAGCTGCATCAAGAAGCTTTTGAGCCCATATGGGTTTAGGCTTTTGATTAGGAATGGGTACTGGATCTGGATCTAGAATCTCTTAAGATTCAGTCTCAATAACAGGATCATGTTGAATGTGATCTTCTTCATCTAGATATGAAACCTGTAGCACATCATCATCATCAAAAATAGGTGGAGAAATAGTTATACTTTCTTGTGTTGTTGGAGGAGTATCATTCAGCTGATCTTCTTCGAACTGGACACTTCTTTCAATGAAGCATATTTTGGTAGCAACCTCCATCAGTTTGTAAGCTTTTTCATCTTATGCATATCCCAGCAGAATGCATTCGCTACTTTGGGCTTGGAAGGCCTTCCTCTTGTCAAGTGGTATTATGGCCTATGCTTTGGAACCAAAAACTCTCAGATGTGAGACATTGGGCTTATACCCATGCACAGCTTTGAATGGTGTGACCCCAACCAATGAATTGTGGGGCACCCTATTCTATAAATATGAAGCACAATTTACTGCTTCAACCCAAAGAGAAGGAGGTAGATGCTTGGCATGGAGAAGGCATGTTGCCATCTCTTTCAGTGATATGCTCTTCCTCTTAGACACACCATTTTGTTGTGGTGTGTATGGAACTGAGTGTTCCATTCGAATCCCCTTTGATTCATATAAATTATGGAAATATATTTTGACATATTCTCCTCCTCCATCGGATCTTATTGACTTGATATTTTATTGAAACTGTTCTCAACCATAGCTTTAAAACTTTTAACAGTCTCAAAAAATTCTGATTTTAGTTTCATGGTAGATCCAACAGTACCTAGAACAATCATCAATAAAGGTTAGCAAATACCTGCAACCATGAATGGAGTTTGTGGGAATAGGTTCAGCTACATCACTATGTATCAAATCAAGTGTAGAAACAGCTCTATGTTCCTTCCCAACATCATACTTATTTTCTATATGCTTACCCACCAAGCACCCAACACATACTCCATCGGAAGTTTGGATGGAGGGAAAGCCTTCAACCATGTTAACATTGTGGAGCTACTTCAGATATTTGAAATTGAGATGGCCAAATCTTTCCGGTGTTGTTAGCATGAGACAATAAAGCTGTAGGAGGAGAAACAGGTAAGAAATGTGAAAACTCATAAGCTTTGGTAGAGTGATTTGCAATACCTTTCGCTACAATATTTCCAGTGGCTTTTTCTATGATCTCAACTGAGTCTGAATCAAATGTGACCCTCTTGGGAGAGCCCATATGAGTCATCTGGTAAACAGATAACAGGTTAGCAGCAAGGGAGGGCACATGTAAGACATTCTTGAACTCACCATGCTTCGCTCTGACTGAGCCCCTTCCTTATGTTGGAATCATCTCCCATGTGAATGTTAGGCCCTTTTGATATTAAAAGAGTAGAGAAGGATTCTTTGGAGGAAACCATGTGGTTGGAGGCTCCAGAATTTATAATGTATGTTGTGGATGGAGAGATATTTTCTTTGAAATCGTGACACCTTTCAGTATCTTCTGTCAGTGCTTCTTCATCATGCTTCTTTTCTCTTGGAGGGGCAATGGTGTGATGATTGAGAGGAGTGGACATCTCATCAAGTTGCTTCCTCATACACTGATCTTCAAGATGGCATCCCTTTTCACAGTAAGGACATAACTTCTTTTCAAATTTATTCTTCTTAGAGCCAGAGGCCCCTTCAGAAGCTTGTTGATTTTGTTTAGGCTTCGAATCAATTTCCTTTGGCTCCTTCTTCTTTGATTTCCCCTTTGCTTGCACTTTGGAAGATTCAATAACCAAGAGAGCTTGATTTTGGAGGTCTGGATGACTCCCGTTCAAATCAATTTGTCTTGTTCGTTGATTAAGGACTCAGAAAAAGAATCTAATAAAGCAAGTTTCCAATCAGGAAATATTTCCCACTTGGAATGAAACATAGATACATATACAGAGTAATCAAGGCCTATTTTGCTGAGTATGGAAAGGACATTCTGCTCATCCATCCTCTCTATTCCGCACTGTCAGCACTGGAGCACTAGAGACTTGAATTTAGAGAAGAATTGCTCAATAGCATCGAAACTGCTGGGATGTAAATATACCAACTCATTCTCTAGAATGTGTCCCCAAAGATCATCTTGTTTTTTAAACAAGCTATCAAGCTTCTCCTAGGATTCTTTGGGAGTCCTCAATCCTTCTAGATGGAAGAGGAGATCTCTGGAAATATTCGTACATAAGTACCTGAATGCTTCATCGCAACGATTTGGGAACTTATTATGCTCTACCAGCTGATGAGGCTCAACCTCCCATCCATGTATGATCATGTGGTAGACATGCTTGCACAAGGCCAGTTGCATATCAATCCTCCAATCAAGGTAATTGGAATTTGTGAGGATCTGTGGTTTAGGAGTTTGAGAACTCATAATTGCTCCGACTTGAGGACTGCAAATACTTCTCACAAGCTACATAGCACTTCTCAATTTCACTGCAATAACACACTAAAACATATGAACTTTTAGAATCATGCTTTTCCTCCCGGCATGAAGATTTTTTCAGGGTCCGTCATGCCCTCTCCGCTGCTCTGAATAAATACAGAGCTAGAAAATTTTCATAGGGGACTTCTATGGAAACCCAACTGCTTCTGATGTAACCTTCCTGAGAAGGATCTGATACCATATTAGAATTTGAATGCCATTTATATCTTCAAGCAGATAGTTCTAATAATGTTTGCAGCAAATAGATGGAGAATGAAGATACAAACTGAACAAGACAAACCACACAGGAAATAGACAAGTATTGCTCAGGAATTTACAGTATCATTCACAATAATAATATCCAGTGTTACAATAGTTTACATAGGTATAATTCGAATGCATGGGATATGAATTCGAATCCTCCAAGTGGATATGACTGTATCTAACTGAATCTCTAACTCAATGTCTCCCAATCAATATCAGAGTCCAAATAGACAACGACCTGATGACCAATAACTCCAACAACCAAAGGAAAATTGTTAACTCAATGCAACTGAGTCAGGTAGGTAGGAAAATCTCTTCTCCCCATGCAACCCTGCATTATCCATGCATTGGTAGCGCTAGCTTAAATCACTATGAATTAACTGAATGTAACTAGGGGCTAACTAAGACTAACTAGTACTAACAACAACTGGCTAAACTCGGTTGGTTCCAGGACTCCCAGTGGCTCCTAAAATGTATGGATTGGTCTAGGAGGCACCCAAAATTCTGCATGCACATGCAGTAAGTGGCAGTTAACCTCTAGTAGTGTTCCCCACACTCCAGTGACGGGTATATGTGGCCCCATTAGGCAAAGTGGACCCAATTGTACTAGTGGACCCAATTAATTAATTAAGGTTCCTAAGTTAGGCAATAATTAATATAATAAACATTTGACCGAGGGAGGGTTAATAATCCTAACACCTTTCATGGATGGTCTTTCTATAACTGTAGTCACCCCAGGCTAGGTGCCTACTTTTAACTTATTTTCAACCCTCTGAACAATGGCTTTCCTTTTAGGATTGAAAAAACTTTATCTAGGGATGCCACTGCATTTTTCTTGGATGGGGTGAAAGGTACTAGCCCCAAGTCTGCAAGAAGGAGATAACCTCCTATGATTATGTTTCCTGAGGTAGAAGGAGGATCCTCAAGGTTGTCCTAGGTATATCCCTTTCCTGATTATCTCTATCTTACTCCTCTTGCTCTTTTCTCCTCTGTTCTTCTGATGCATTCTCTACCTCACTCTCTTTGTCAGTTGATTCTTTTTCCATCCTCTCCTATGCTTCACTTTGCCTTTGTTCTTCTTCTCTTTCCTTTTGGGCCTCTTCAGTTGTTGATTTTTTTGCTTCCTCCACTATTCTTCGAGCTTCTTCTTCCTTTTCTCTCTGGGCCTCTTCAACTAACAATTTCTTTGCTCCTTCAACTAACCTTCGGGTTTCTTCTTCCTTCTTTTAGTCAGCTTATTCCTCCTTTTTTTTCTATTCTACACTACTATTGCTACTTCCTTTTCCTCCTCCTATCGTAATTTTTTGTATGAACCGCTTGTTCATAGAAGTCATATTGTAGGCATTCTTGAAAATCTCCTCATATTTATCACAGTATTCAAAATATTCAAAACTCACTTTCACAGGCACACAATGAGCAACAACCTTTCCTTGAGAATCGTTTCTATGAAAAGGTTTCTCACCGAAATGAAAGATTTCTAGTTCCTTCATGAATTCTGGTGCACTCTTGACTTTTGAAAACTTGTAGCATCTGACATACAAAGGAATGGGTGGATAGACTTCCTTCTTCATGTCAAAGAGAAAGTTACTGACTCCATCTGGGAAAAACTATCTCGCCATCTCCTTTTGGACAACGTAGTCAGTGGAATATTTCAGAAACAATTACGGTGCTCTAGTCCCTCCATACATCCTAAGATGTGTACCTTATTCGGAGTAAAATTAATCCCCATATTCACTTACTACTTCTAGTGCACCTTCGAACATACATTTGCACTCTTCAAGGAATATCAACTAGTAAATTGGCACCAAAAGTTCTTCACAAATCATCTTATAAAAGTTGTGATACTTGTGGATAAAATATGGTATGCAGTGTAAATGGGTGCTTTACCCTCCTTCCAGCTACACTTCAACTTCTCAAATGGGTGCAGGAAAAGTATACAGTCGATTAAAAATTTCCCCATGTAGAACTCAGACTTTCATTGGAGTAGTCCTCCAAGCGCAACATATATACAGGAAGATAATATATTAGCTACAATGTCCATCCTGTTGAAAATAGTACCCTCCATGGTCACATGATACATTAGTGGGGTCCAGCCTATCTTATAAAAATTCCCATTGGCCCTTCCTAAAATCCTATTAAGCATCAAAGCCACAAGTATGTATGGATTGCGCAGGCTTGAAGTTTCATATTTACCAGATGCCTTCTAATGAAATGACTTTCCTATTGTCATCATCATCTTGGCACATCTGACATAATCTATGCTTAAACCATTTATCCACTCGTCTACCATGTTTACTTCTGGTACTGGTAGACTGTAAGCTTTGGATATGTATGCGGGGGTAAAGGAGTAAAATCCTTTTCCTTCAACATTGTACATGATCATATCCCTCGCGTATGCATTAGGTAGAATCCAGCCGATCACCTCAGCCGAAGGAAAAATCTCGGGTCGTGTGGATACTTTCGTGATTCTAGATCTCAATATGTTTTCATATAGGGGAATATCATCCAATCCTACATCTAGGACCTTTTGATATTTGATCATGGGGTGTATTTTTCCCCATTTGAACTCGATTTCAGCCTCGGTGATAGATTTGGTATCCTCATAAATTACTTCTATCTTTGGCATGACTTCTAAGTCCAAATACTCGTTAGCAACTTTGGATTTCTTCTTTCCCTTCTTGGGAATAGTGTTGTGTGGGGACTGAGGCTATGGAATAATCACATCAAAACTTGAATTAGTAACCAGCTATTGAAAACATATTCATTCATATAAACATAAAATGCAAACTACTGTAAGGATGTAAGATATACAAGAAACCCATTATTTTCGCTAATAAATCATTTTCTTTCTAGAGCAATCTTGACAATTATTTCTTTTACTGCATCATCTTTAGCCACTGAGAAATGATATTGTAATGCAGAAAAACTTCATGTATCACCAAATACCAAGCCTAGGGCAAGGTCAAAACAGGATGATAAAACTGGTCCACACGTTGGTTCTAACTGTTGCTTCTAAATCATCTAGTATGATACCAAAAAGACACTCAAGACAGTTTTAAACCCTATTTACAACCCCATTTAATAATGCGAGGGATGGCCGATGAAAACTTTGGCCTACTTCAATCTCATCATTGACACATCAAAGGCTTGAGCTATCCATGGCCAAGGTCTGACTGGTAGAGACAAAAAATGGCTTGGGGCAGGTAACAGGATAACCACGACCGGTTGCAAGCTAGGTCAATAGAAGAATTGAAGGTTGGGTCAAATGACTTATAATAAAAAAAACAAAACAAGAGGCTGAGGGGAAATATTTTAAACCACAGTGAAAACAACAACAACCCTAGCCTTGTAAAATGGAAACCAAATGTGACATTTTGCTAAAACCCCATAAATGCCAAATTACCAAACCAAAATAAATCATGACCAGGAACAAAACCTACCTAGCCAATGGTGGCTCGAAGATTGGTGAAAGTCTTGGATTCAGATGTTGCGTAAGCTCCAACTGGAAAACCCCCGTAGGATGCGCTCAAATGGGATATACTTAACAAACCATAACAAATCGCAATACCGTAAAAAAAAACCCTAGATATATATAGAAAAATAAAAAACCTTGCATTAAATGCGGTCACTGGAGAAAACGTCATTTGGAACCCAAGACTGAAACGTAGTGGCACATCACCCAATCAACGAGTGCAAAAGCAGCAGCACCCCACAGTGTCGGATCCCAAAAAATGACTCTTCCACAACTATCATCTCTCCTATCTAAAACCAACCGCAAATAGCATCGGATCGGCTCATCCAATGTTTCGGAAACGAATGATCGGCTATAAGTCACACATTCTGTTGTCTTCTTCGGAGACAAAAACAAACAAACAACGACACTGTCGAAAAAGAAATACCGGGAACGCCCGACCGAAAGCTTGTCAGCAGACTTGCAAATAAATAACTAATCACCAATGATAACTTAAACTATTCGACCATGTCGGAGCCAAATGAAAAAGATAGTCGATGTTGTTTTCCAGGCTTCGGTGAAACGACCCGACGAGGACCGTCGACTTCGAAGGAAGGAAACCGTTGAACGTAACAGCTTCACAAAATCGAACAAATCCGCAACTGTCGGGTGCAAATTTAGAAAAAATATCTGACCAAAAGAAAAAAACATAAAATCGGCGGGAAAAAGAATTGGATAGAAAGTTTGTATCGGCAAAAATTCCAATTTTTTTTCCGACACATTGCAAAAAATTGGCTCAAAGAAATCAGATGGAAAGTCCGACATTCCTCTGCTGTGCTGGAAGACAATTAATAATGTGTTCGATACATCGGGACAAAACAAGTTTCTGGTTGATGCAAAACTTTCAAACCTATTTAAAATAAAAATTTAAGTCATGGAAAGTGAAATTCTAAGGAGACACAGAAATCGATTAAGATCAAAAAGCTAGAATTAAAGGGGGGCCCTAAAATCAAAATTTTGGGGTAGAGGTTGCAGCTGCAACAATTGGCGACTAGATGGTGAACAAAGATATCTGGAAAAAACTATCTGTTCAAAACACAAATTGCTTGATGGAAATTTAAGTAGATCAACGTATCTTAGACCTTACCAAGACTTTTAAAGAATCTAGACTTTTCCAGGAATGTAAGATTTAGAACATCTCATTGATTATCATCCCTTGGGGTATGGTAACTAGGTTTTCAAAGTCTCGATAACTATTTTGGGGCAAAAATGTGAGGTTCATTTACCTCTGTATTCAAATATTGTTGTATATGACACCACATGATCGTGGCAGAGTTAGACATGTGCATTCATTTTTTCCTCATTCCCATGCCTTTTGTATTCTTTTGATGCTTAATACTTTTGAATTTAGAGTCTTCCTGGATTGTTTATTTTGAAACTTGATTTAGGTTCTTCCATCCGTAATGTCCTTTTGTGTGAGTGATGATTAGCTCCAACTCACGAACGGAGAATAACCTTTTGATAAATCTTTTGATTTTACTGATTCATCTCTCCAGCATATCTTTAGATGAATTTTGACTCTTTATAATAAACCTTTTGGCCTTCATTTTATGGAATGGGATTATTTTGAATACCATGCACCTGTCCTTTCTGCTTCCTTTCTGTGGGACTTTTGCAACAAGCTTCCTAAGATAGATATTAATGTGAAATTGGATGGAGCCCCAAAATAGTATTCTAGACCTTACCTGCCTTAGTTATTTTACATGCTTTAAATAAGACTTCAATTTGTTCTCAAAATAACTTCCCTTCAGCAGTCTATCAAATTAAAGAATATTATTTTAATCAAACATCTAATAGATAACTTCCAATGATGATTTCCAATGAGCAGTTCCTGATTTTAAATGTAGTTTGTACAAATTCCAATGTCCCCCAAAGCACCAAAGGTTGAGTTGGATTATTCAAAATATCTAGATTAAAGTAACTTACTTCAAGAAAACAAAACTAATCTGAAAAATAAAATCGACAAAAAGCAAGCAACCGAAAACTAAAATGGAAAAATTTATTTATGTATAGAAAAGATCCTAGTGTACTATGTGAAAGAAGGTTTGAGAACCAGACCATTAACAGGAAGATTCTCTTCCCACCCCTGCAAATCTTGTAACTTATAGTTCGAGGGGCCTAATTTCTTAGCAATCTAAAATGGGCCAACCCATAGGTGTTGAAACTTCGTATGCTTCCCCTTTTCATCATGCAGGTGATCCCACTTAAGAACCAGGTCTCCAACTTCAAAAATTCCCTTCCCAGGCTTGCATTTATCAAACCATCTTTTGACAATCTTCTAGTGGTGTTAAAATCTTTCCTTGGACTTGAGCTTAGACTCTTCAAGTTTTAGTAATGTATTAATTTGTGCTTGTAAACCTTCACTACCAGACCCTCATGAAGCTTGGGTTAACTAAGAAGATGGGAGAAAAATATTTGGGGGTAGGATGGCTTCTTTCCCATAAACTAGAGTATAAGTTGACACGCCTAAGGAATTATTGGGGGTGACCCTATCTGCCCATAAAGCATTAGGAAGAGCTACATGCCAGCTTCTTTGATTTTTGATAACAGGCTTCTTTAGGATTTTGATAAGGTTTTTATTAGTTGATTAAGCTAACACATTACCCTATGGATAATAATTAGTAGAATAGTGTAACTTGATCCTTTTTTAACTAGAAAATTTAATAAGCTTAATTGATGAAAAGTAAGATGCATTATCAAAAACTAGTGAAATTGGAACCCCAAACCTGGTCAAGATATTTTCTTGTAAGAAGTCTATGACCACGTATTTATTCACTTTACGCAACGGAATTGATTCTAGACATCTTGTGAAATAGTCAG
The DNA here is from genome assembly GCA_001517045.1 of Pseudotsuga menziesii. Lineage (NCBI taxonomy): Eukaryota > Viridiplantae > Streptophyta > Pinopsida > Pinales > Pinaceae > Pseudotsuga > Pseudotsuga menziesii. The sequence continues at coordinate 84,254 of LPNX011046205.1, forward strand.
TAGATGTAAGGATGTACTTGTGTTGCAATGAGGAATTAAGATTGATTTCTTTGATGATGTCAATACCCCATTGTTCGAATGGCTTTGAAATAATGACTGGCTGCAAAGGCCCAACTGCTTTTGCTAGTCTTCCACCTCTTCTCTAGCATATGTCACACTTCCTTACATAAACATGAGCATATTTAAATAGTGTTGGCCAGTAATATCCAACTCCTAGAATCTTATGGGCAGTAGTGTCTCTTGAAAAATGACCTCCAACAGGACCATCATGCAATTCTTTCACAACTTTAGATGCATCCTCTTCTTCTAGGAATCTCAGAAATATTCCATCATAATTCTTTCTAAAAAGAACTCCATCAATTATCTGATAAAATCTTGACTTTAAACGAAGTGCTCTTGTTTGTTTATAATTCCAATGTTCTAGTAAATATCCTTGTTGAAGGTAATGTATCAGATCTCTGTACCAAGACTCTAGAGCTGTAAATATAGGACACATGTCAATCATATGCAACTCGACTTCATTTTCCCAATTATCATCTTCGTTGTTTTGAATTTCACCCATTAACTTGCAAATCCCTTGTCCTTTCATAATGGTAGTTGGTTTGAATTCTAAGTCATATTCTTGTAACGCGGTCACCCAATTTCCTCTCCGTTCACCCAACTCCTTTTGTACGAAAAGAGTCCTGACAACTGGGTGTGGGAGAGTCACCTTGGTTTGTTTCTTAAGAATGTATGGCCTTAATTTCTTCACTGCTTTAAATAATGCATATTCTTGCTTATCTATAGTAGGATAGTTCAACTCAACCCCTTGTAACCCAGTGCTCATAAACTAAATGGGGTATTCATCTCCCCTTTCCTCTTTCTGTGTAAGCATTGCTGCGAGCGAGTTATAAGAAGCAAAAGTGTACAAGATAAAATACTTTTCAAAATCAGGACTTTTAAGTGAAGGTGCATGAGTTATTTCCGTTTTTATATTGTTAAATCCACCCTTCTCTACGCCGTTCCATTTTAACTGTATGATTTTCTTTACCATTTGTTGCAAAGGGTTTACTATTTGTGAAAAATCAGGAACAAACCTTTGAACAAAATTTATAGTCCCTATGAAGGATTGCATACCCTTTTTGTTGTGGGGTAAGGGAATATGAGATATGGATTCTATTCTCTCTGGGTCTATGGATATTCCCTTTTTAGAAATAATGTGGCCTAACAGTTTTCTCTCCAATACTACGAAGATGCATTTCTTAGGATTTAAAGAGATGTTGTATTTTCGATAGCGGTCAAAATTTTGTTTCAAATGGAACATATGATCTTCTCTCCTCTTGGAGAAAACTATTATATCATCCAAATAGACTACTACACTATGGCCAATTAAACCCCAGAAATCTATATCCATTTCCCTTTGGAAAGTATCCCCTGAATTGATGAGACCAAAGGGCATTCTTCTGTAAGCAAAAGTTCCCCACTTTGTTCGAAATGTGGTTTTCAACCTATCTTTCTCTGCTACCAATACTTGTTTGTAGCCTAAAAACCCATCCAATAGGGAGAACAGTTCAGAACCTGAAACCATCCATAGGATTTTCTCCATTGGTGGGACTGGATAATTATCTTTGTCTGAAGATCGGTTCAAATTTATGAAGTCCATGCATAGTCTTATTTTACCATATTTCTTTCTTACAGGTACCAAATTTTCCACCCATTCTGAGTTACTGACTCTGAAAATGATCTTTGCGTCAAGTAACTTCTTCACTTCATTTTGGATCAGTTGTTCCAGCTTGCGATGCATTTTCCTCAATGGTTGTTGGAACGGTTTCACACCTGCTTTAATAGGAATAAAAGGTTGGGTGATGTGAGTATAATAAGTCTTCAAATCTTCATATGTCCAAGCAAAAACATCCTTATATTGTCAAAACAAACTATTAAATTTGCTTCTTTCTCTTGGTGAACAACATGTTCCCAAGTTCACATACTTGGGTTCAGCCTCTGTCCCAAGATTAATCAGCTCATACTGCATAGTTGAACTATTTGTTTTGACATTGGCAGGTTTTCTAAACTTTCTATTTAAATCAAACATCCCTTCCAATGTTCTGACGCCTTTAGGCATGAATTTTCCACTTTGAAGATTGGATTGATGTTCGTCGTCATCAATCACTGATTCCATGAAAGTCTCATCATTTGTTAAAAACTCTAATAATTTTTTATCATCATCGAATACCCTCAAATTTGTGACACTGTCTGGTATAGATGGCTTGAAAATCAATTCAATTGAGCATTTGTTATTAGTGGGAACTAATCTTGCAGCATAAGTGGCTAACAAATCAGCTGTTGCATTTTGCAATCTAGGAACTTTGAATTGATATTGAAAGCATTGAAATTTGTTATAAGATCCCATACTTCATTTTGGTAACCCTTTAAGTGTGGTGACAAACAGTGAATTGTGTTTCGAACTTTTCTAACAATTATCTCAGAATCACCAAATACTTATAAATTTTTATATTTAAGCCCAATGGCCTTTTTCAAGCCCTGGACTAGAGCTTCATATTCAGTTGTATTATTAGTACACTAAAACTCTAGTCAACAAGAGAGAAAATGTTTTTTCTTTTGGAATCAATCAGGACACACCCTGATCCTGATCTCTCTTGAGGTTTGGAACCATCAAAATGCAAGAACCAAAATCTATCTTCTACATCTATAGAATTAATGTTGTTTTCTAAATTAGAAAATAAATTAACTGTATTACAGTAAATATTATCATTATGTGAAAACTGAAGGAGTTCGGACTGTGTGTCTGAATCACTGATGGCTTCTTCCGCTTGATAGTTTCTAGGTTCAAACTCTATGAAATAGTTACCCAAGACTCAATGTGAGAAATTCATAAGTTCATTTTTTCTTCCAATTGTGTCACATTGTGCTTCATGTGTGGTTACCTCATCACCTTGATCTAAATCTTATTGTTCTTATAAGGAAACCACAAGTGCGACCGGTCAGTGGCAAAGTAACCATTGAGTTTTGCAGACCAATCCCGACTCAGAATCAAACCATATGGTTCTGGTATATCTACCACCGTGATGTCTATAAACTGGAAGACCTTTTGATCTACAGATAACCGAATCAACACATTCTTCATTTCTCCTACTACCTTAACTGTTGATCTATCCAACTAAATTATCCTACACGAAGATGGTGTAGGTTAACCATTTATCTTTCTACAAACTGAAAGAGGCATAACATTAGAGGAATCTCCAGAATCTACCAAACAATTATGCACATTATGGTTGAAAATCTCAAAATATAAAAAAAATGGTAAAGTATGAGATTTGAACTTTCCTCTGATGCTGGCTTCATTGATTTCTTTATCTGATTGGATATCATCCTGATATCTATTGGTTTGTTGATCAAAAGCTTCTAGGATATTCCTTCTCCATTGAGGTAAGTTGCACATTTAAAATAAAGAAATATTTGCTTTTGTTTTCTTGATGTATTCTATTATGTCATATCCCATATCACATATCACAATTCTGTTGGACCCTTCTTAATGTTTTCTGCTTTATTTTCCACAACATTTATAGGCTTACTCACTGCTATAACTTTATTTTTTGTGATCACCAAATCAAAATTAGGTAGTGTTTGGGTATTGCTGCTAATATTCTTCATATTTTCTTGTATCTTCCTAATGTTAGGTAGTAATAGGATTTCATCCATTATTGGCCCTTTGCTTCTGGTTGGGACATTAACTACTGAAAGTTGAATTTCTGTTGTAGGTTCCTCTTCCTCCAACCCAAGTGTAGGTGCATAGTCCCATAAAAATATCGTTGTTTCATGCAATTCTTCTGGTTCATTTGTTTTTTCTTCTTCAACCTCTGGCTCTGTTATCTTAGCATCTATTATTTGGTTCATAACCAGAATCATGGAATTAATCCATTGTGGACAAATTTGTTCAGAATGAGGTTCTTGATGAAAAGTACATAAATGATCCATTCCTACCTCATTCAAATTTAAAACAGAAGAAATATACACAAGGAGTTGGGATGTTCCACCTTCCTCTCTTTTCTTGAAATAAGGTTTGAACTGTTTCTTGGATGAACTGACTTATTTATCCTTTTCTAAATCGGCAATCTTGTTTGATAGATTTTGTACCATTTTAACCACTTTTTCCAATTCACTTGAATGCTCCTCTTTAGGTTTGGTCAACAGCAAAGGTTTCTTACTACTAAAATTCCTTATATATGGTTTTGTAGTGTGTTTGTTTATGCTTTCAAGTTCAGCCTCTACTTTATTGGCTTCTTCATAAGTTTCTACCAAAGAAGGCTTTACTGACCCCTTGACAAACATTGGTATGTTGGGGGAAAGTGCTGAAGTGTAATATTCTATTAAAGTTTCTTCAACAGGTTTTATTGTAGCACTGAAATAATTCAAATGGGCAGCAAACCTCTGAATAAAATCTTGCACTTTATATTTCTTGTCCATCCTCAGAGCTAGAAATTATTTCATGAGAGTGTCACTGGTTCTTTGACTACCGAAATTGCCTTTAAACACTCTTTCAAAAGTATCACAATTTGTTAAATAATTTTCCTGTAAACCAAAATACCAGGCAGAGGACTTAGCTTCAAAGGTATGTGGAAAGAGTCTGCATACTACATCTTCATGCTCTATTGCTAAAATTTCTAAAGCCAAATAAAAACTTTGTAGGTGATCATCCATCGAAATGCCTTTTTCCAAGTCAAACTTAGGTAATGCCTTTTCAGCATTTTGAGGCAAATCATGCAAAGGAGCATCCAAGTTGAGTGGTGTTCTGGCTCTCCAATATGGTGGTGGATTAGGATTCACAAGCTGATTAGCATTTGGGGTACATTCCCATTCATGATTCAATGAGGAGATTGCGGTGGAGACTAAACAGCTGACTGAAAAACTGGGGAATCTAGTCCCAACTGATCAAGTGGTTGAACAATCTCTTGCAAGGATAAATTCACTAACTCTTCCAAATTTCCCACCAAAATCAAATCTTCCGTGTAAGTGGGTACCCTTCTGGGAGCTCACCTTCTCGATAATTCAGGGATTGTCTACAATCCTCCAAGCTTCTTCACATAAGACCTTGTGTGTCTCCTCAAGTGGTTAACTACTTTGAAAGGAACAGGGTATAGGTGTTTTGGAACTTCTACTTCAGGGTTTACTCTTTATTCGGAAATGAAATCTTCAGTGTACCTAGTCTTAGAGCTATCACCAGTGGAATAGTTTTGAGTAAATGGATTTCCTCTGCAAGCCATGCATTGGAGGCCCTCCTTCTAGTGCCAAAATTGTTGATGCCTAGAAAAATACCAAGTACCGGCAGTAGGGATTCTCCCTAATAATCGTTCGCAATTATAGCGTTTATCGTTTGAAATGGGGAATCTATCCGGTTAGCGGCCCTACTACCGTAAAATTAATGAAAGATTTAAATATTTTTACCGGTTGCGGCCTGTTCCACTGTTTATGTAATTTTATATTTTATGATGAAATGCAAGTGCCTATACTAAATGCAAGTGACCAATGGGTAAGAGCCTCACTAGAGATGCACATGTTCTTACCTCCCGTCTTACCGCTCTTGCCCCACGATCACTTCTACGAAAGAAAAGAAACAACTAATCTATTCTGAATTATTCTAACTATCCCCAGGGAGAAAATTTTATATCATAATGAGTAATATATTGTACTGTTTGCATGTAGAATCCTACAGGTAGTTGTTAAATTCTTCATACATAAACACAATAGAAAGATAATACAAAGATAGCTTTGTTAAGTTGAAACATCCATTACTCATTTATTGCACAAGATTCAAAATAACAAATAAAACCATTCATAAAATATAGAAATAATTTGACAAGTTGGAATGATCTCACAGTTATGTAGCAAGCTAAAATAGAAATAGTTCACATTCAGCAATCCACATAATCCATCTTGAGAATCGTACAGTCCTTTCACCAGCAAAATTTGATTCTCTTTATTTATAAAAGAAGTAGTTCGCATTACAAATAGCTTAAGCATATGTGCACTAGAAAAATTCCCCTACTCTATTCTATTCTACCCCTACTTATACTTTTACAAAATGACTTTTGGTTACCCATGCCCTTTGGGCTTCCTCAACTCTTCAATGTACAAAAAATTTTCTTCTAGTGATTAGCACTAGGAAAGTAAAATAATATAATATAATTTACAAAAAGTGACGTATGTGAATAATAAAAAAAACAAATTAGGCGGGCACAGTCAGTCCCTCAATGAATTGTTTCCATGCGGAAACATCTGCAGCGATGGTGCTGAAGTCCATAGGTTCCAATAGTCTGACGGTTAATTCATGTATGGCTAGTTGCGACTTTATCTCTGCTACTTTTGGTGGAGTTACTCTAAGATGATCTTCCAACAAGCAATTTCCGACTACAACTTGTGCAACCAAACTCTTTACTACTTTCTCATTTAGGCCTTTAACTTGTTGTATGTTGAGTTCATCCTCCTGCAATCTGTCATGGAGGTACTTCAAATTCTCTTCTTGACCTGGAAACTCTTGAACTCTCTTTGCTACAGAGGTCTAACATATGTTGTGTTGTAAGAACCCTTTTGTAAAAATCCATACATTTCTCCAAATTTTTCCTGACCACAGCGGTTAATCTTGCGATAGCCTTGCTACTGAAATACATGAGTTCATACTCAATCTTCAAACTCTGTGTACTCTTTTGAGACAATTTTTTTGGAAATTCTGCATTAGTCTCTATCCAAGTCAGTTGACCTTGGATAATTTCTACAGCTTCTAAAGTTTTGGGTCTGAAGTCAGTTGATATTACTGAGATCTCTTGTAATCTGGTTTATGCCTGCTTAATCTTATAGACCTCTTCTGCAAGTTTTAACTGAACTTGATATATTTTTTTTATGATCAGGAGAGCGTGCTCTCGGAGAGGGGTGATATTGATTTGTCACTTATTTGTTGTCTTAAGGTGAATCTCCAAATAACCATTTTGTGCCTCCAACTCTACAATTCAGGCATTTGACTCCTTTGCGTGTTTATCAGCTACGACCCTTTGTGCCTCTATCCCTCAAATATTACCCTCAAGGTATTTCTTTTCTCCATCAATAATGGTATCTGACAATACCAAGACCTCCTTTTTCAATTCTAAGACCTCGTAAGCCCCCTGGAGCTTCACAAACTCTAAAAGGGTAGCCTCATGTTTTCTTTTCATTTCTCGGCCTTCCCCCCTTTCCTTTATCAAAGTTTCTTTAACTCTCACCATCTTCTCCTTGTGTTGATCTACAATTTCTTTTAATTTATCCACATTATAAGCATTTGCTTGTGCAGCTACTACACCGATTGAGGCCATCAGTTGTGGATCTTCATCGATACCTTTCATGACTGGTCTTTCCGTAACTATAGTCACCTCAGGATGGGTGCCTACTTTTAAATTATTTTCAACCCTTTGAGCAATGCCTTTCCTTTTAGGATCGAAAACAACTTTATCCAAGGATGCCACCACATTTTTCTTGGATGGGGGTGAAAGGTACTAGCCCCAAGTCTGCAAGAGGGAGATAACCTCCTATGATTATGTTTCCTGAGGTAGAGGGAGGATCCTCAAGGTTGTCTTGGGAAGAATCCCTTTCCTGATTATCTCTATCTTCCTCCTCTTTCTCTTTTCTCCTCTTTTCTTCTGTTGCATTCTCTACCTCTCTCTCTTTGTTAGTTTATTCTTTTTCCATCCTCTCCTCTACTTCACTTTTCCTTTGTTCTTCTTATCTTTGCTTTGGGCCTCTTCAGCTGCTAATTTCTCTTCTTCCTCCACTATTCTTTGGGTTTCTTCTTCATTTTCTTTCTGGTCCTCTTCAGCTAACAATTTCTTTGCTCCTTCAACTAACCTTTGAGTTTCTTCTTCCTTCTTTTGGGCAGCTTCTTCCTCCTGCTTTTTCTGTTCTACATTGTTCTTACTTCTTTCCTTTCCCCCTATTACCATGATTTTTTTTCTAAAATGCTTGTTCAAAGTAGTCATATTGCAATCATTCTTGAAAATCTCCTCATCTTTATCACAGTAGTTAGAATATTCAAAACTCACTTTCACAAGTGCACAATGAGCAACAACCTTTCCCTGAGAATCATTTCTATTAAAACTTCTCTCACCAAAATGAAAGCTTTCTAGTTCCTTCATGAATTTTGGTGTGCTCTTGACTTTTGAAAACTTGTAGCATCCGACATAGAAAGGCATGGGTGGATAGACTGCCTTCTTCATGTCAAAGAGAAAATTACCGAATCCATCCAAGAAAAACTATCTCACCATCTCCTAGTGGACAACGCAGTCAATGGCATATTTCGGAAGCAGTGACAGTGCTCTACTCCCTCCATACATTCTCAGATATGTGCCTTATTTAGAGAAAAATTAATACCCATATTCACTTACTACTTCTAGTGCACCTTTGGACATACATTTGCACTCTTCAAGGAATATCAACTGGTAAATTGGCACAAAAAGTTCTTCATAGATCATCTTATAAAATCTGTGATACTTGTGGGCCCATAAAATATGGTATGCAGTGTAAATGGGTGCTTTTCCCCCCTTCCAGCTACAATTCAGCTTCTCTAATGGGTGCAAGCAAAGCATGCAGTCAATTAAAAATGACCCCATGTAGAACTCAAACATTCGTTGGAGCAGTCCTCCAAGTGCAACAGATATACAGGAAGATAAGCTATTAGCTACAATGTCCGCCAAATTGAAAATAGTATCCTCCATGGTCATATGATACATTAGTGGGATCCATCCTATATTATAAAACTTCCCATTGGCCCTTCCAAAACTCCTATTAAGCATCAAAGCCACAAGTATGTATGGAGTGCGCAAGCTGGCAGTTTCACATTCACCAAATGGCTTCTGACGAAATAACTTTCTTGTTGTCATCATCTTGGAAAATCCAACATAGTCTATGCTTAAACCATTTATCCAGTCGTCCATCATGCTGACTTCTGGGACCAGTATACTGTAAGCTTTGGATATGTATGTAGGGGTAAAGGAGGTAAATCCTTTAACTTCAACAATTTACATGATCATATCCCTGGCGTCTACCTTATGTAGAATCTAGCCGATCACCTCGGCGCAAGGAAAAATCTCGGATCGCGTGGATACTTTCATGATTCCAGATCTTAATATGTTTTCATCTAGGACCTTCTGATATTTGATCATGGGGTATATATGTCCCCATTTGAACTTGATTTTATCCTTGGTGATAGCTTTGGTATCCTCATAAATTACTTCTATCTTTGGCATGACTTCTAAGTTCGAATCCTCGTCAGTAAATTTGGATTTCTTATTTCCCTTCTTGGGCATAGTGTTGTGTGGGGACTGAGTCTGTGGCATAATCACATCAAAACTTGAATTAGTAACCAGCTATTGAAAACACATACATTCATATAAACATAAAATGCAAACTACTGTAAGGGTGTAAGATATACAAGAAACCCATTATTTTCTCTAGCAAATCATTTTCTTTCTAGAACAATCTTGACAAATATTTCTTTTACTGCATCATCTTTAGCCACAGAGAAACGATCTTGTACTGCAGAAATACTTTGTGTATCACCAAATACCAAGCCTAGGGCAAGGTCAAAACAGGATGATAAAACTAGTCCACACGCGGGTTCTAACTGTTGCTTCTAAATCATCTAGTACGACACCAGAAAGGCACAAAAGACCGTTCTAAACCTTATTTACAACCCCTTTTAATAATGCGAGGGATGGCTAGCAAAAAATTCAGCCTGCTTCAATCTCATCATTGACACACCAAGGGATTGAGCTATCTATGGTCAAGGTCTGAGTGGTAGAGATAAAAAAACTGCTTGGGGCAGATAATAGGAAAACCATGGCCTATTGCAATCTAGGTCAATAGAGGAATGGAAGGTTGGGTCAGATGAATTATAAAAATAAAAATAAAACCAAGAGGCTGAGGGGAAAGCTTTTAAACCACGACGAAAAAAACAACAACCCTAACCTTGTAAAATGAAAACCAAACGCGCCATTTCCCTAAAACCCCATAAACGCCAAATTGACAAACCAAAATAAATCATGACCAGGAAGGAAACCTGCCTAACCAAAGGTGGCTCGAAGATTAGTGAAACGCATGGCTTCAGATGCTATGTAATCTCCAACTGGAAAACCCCTGTAGGATGTGCTCAAATGAGCTATACTTAACAAACCGTAACAAATCGCAATACCGTAAAAAAAAAACCCTAGCTATATATAGAAAAATAAAAAACCCTGCATTAAATGCAGTCGCTGGGGCATTAAGGTCGGACAGGAGAAAACGTTGTTTGGTGCCTAAGACTGAAACATAGCGGCACATCACCCAATCGATGCAAAAGCAGCACCACCGGATAATGTCGCCTCCAAAAATTAGACTCTTCCACAGCTATCAGCACTCCTGTCAAAAACCAACCACAAACAGCATTGGGTCGGCTCATCCGATGTTTTGGTAACGAATGATCGGCTATAAGTCACACATTTTGTCGTCTTCTTTGGAGAGAAAAATAAACACACAACGACATTGTCGAAAAAAATACCGAGAACACCCGACCGAAAGCCCATCGGCAGACTTGCAAATAAATAACTGATCAATAATGATAACTTAAACTATCTGACCACGTCGGAGCCGAAAGAAAAAGATATCCACCGTTGTCGGCTAGGATTCGGTGAAATGGCCCGACTAGGATCATCGGCTTCAAAGGCAGGAAACCGCCGAATGTATCAGCTTCAAATAATTGAACAAATCCGTAATTGTTGCCATGCAAATTGAGAAAAAAGATCCAACCAAAAGCAAAAGACATAAAATCGGCTGGAAAAAGAATCGGATGGAAAGTCTGTATCGAAAAAAATTCCAAAATGTTTTCCGACACATCACAGAAAATTGCCTGGAAGAAATCGGATGGAAAGTCTGACATTCCTCCTTTGTGTATGAAAACAATTAATAATGCTTCTGATACGTCGGGACAAAACAAGTTTCTAGTTGATGCAAAACAAAAACTTTCAGGCATGTTAAAAATAAAAATTTAAGTCATGGAAAGAGAAATTCTAAGGAGACGCAGAAACCAAGTAAGATAAAAAAGCTAGAAATAAAGGGGGGCCCTAAAATCAAAATTTTGGGGCAGATCTTGCAGCTACAACAATACGTCACAATGCATCTCAATCATATAGGTTGAACCGATCGATCTGCTAACACCCTCGCAAGCCTATCTGTGACATCCTGTCAGAACCTCTCATATGGCCTGCGTCAAAGGCCAGGTATGGCTAAGTGTGGCACCCTAGGCTGGTCATCTAGCTCCATATCCTCCTCTACCTAAGTTAGAGTACGAGACACATTGCCATCAAATGTCCCTACATATATCAAATATATAGTACACATTAGTAATTATACAATTTCATTAAACATGAATTTAATTTAACATATTAAAATATATTTCATTTGCATTAAGTATAAAGAGAATAAAAAGAAACTGGATTAATTTAAACATAATGTTAAATTTACCTCTATCATCTGGTGGCTCGTCTTAGGTGAAGAAGATGTTGGAACACCCTCTCCAATCCAAACCCACATACGGATATACAACTATTTCTAATCAAGGCTCATCCTCTCCACCTAGCATCTAAAGCACCTCCATGGTGATCTTGGTTGGAAATATCGACTACCCCATCTTGGGAATCATCTACCACCACATGCGCATACGCACATCCATCATCAACCTAGAAGGGGACTGATCAAAATATGGCCTGGTGGAAGAAAATATCTAAAAAATAGACAAACAACTTGAGGTGAAAGGGAAGTTTTCCCTCTTTTAAATACATGCACGACATCGAATAAGATAAAAATAAAACCATGGTAAAAGAATAACAGACCACCTAATGTGTCAAGGTTCTTGTGCTAAAGAATAAACATAATATAATAGAGGGAAGCTAATGATCTTCCCATTAATGGTGAGATGTGTGACTACCATCATCAACAAAGACAAGCACCTCACGTCCTCTCTATCAAAATAAGCAATGGAAAGCTACCCACCACTCACCTAAAACTGAGCAAGTTCAACAATGTTGGGATCAACATATATCTGAATGTAAACTAGACGAGTCATTCCTATAGCTCCATCTAGGACCTCATAGAACTAAGGAAATTCCTCACCTCACCTAGAGAGACCAATGATAAAATATGTGTACTCCTCAATGGGTCGAAAACACTGATGGGGAGCAACTCAAAACACCTGCCTAAAATGACGCCAACGTCTACTCAACTAGGTGAGGAATGTATTATTCCCCTTGAGTGATGTCTCCTCCTCATAGAACTTGAGGACAATGAAAACCCTCAAGAGGTGTCTTTTCTGGGGAGTAACGGGACAAGGGTATAAATCTCTCTCCCTCTCCCTAACCTCCCACTCTCTTTGAAAGTTGTATTAATTAATTTGTGCTTCCTACTGTTGCCTAGCCTTGTGGCACTCACGTCTTTGTTTCACATATAACATCAATTAGTCTCATAAATATACATATAAAAGCATTATATAAACATTATTTTTTTTATTGTGGCTCACACCCAAAGACTAGGTCACTACATCCATGAAAAACATCCAATGGGCCAGCCCGAAGGGGCCTCACCTTGTTAGGATATTTAGGAGCATATTCCTGACACCAACTTGAATACATAACCTTAAAGGGCCCAGAAAATTGAACCCATTACCTCGACCTCCCAAAGGCTTGGTCCTTGGGGCATCAACCAACTAAGCTACCAGATGGGGCTTATTATATAAGCAATATATCTACTAAAATTAAATATTAATTTTTTTGCAAAAAAAATGACACACAATGTGACATTATAACATTAATGCATCACCCAAGGTGCGATTTCATCTATTAGACACCGTCAGTAGTGCTCATTAATAAGTAAAATGCACCGCTAATATATTTGTATAAATTTAAACTTTTATTATCAAACCAATGTGCCAGAATACAAACACACCGATGCATTTCCAACATTTGGTTCACAGTATGCCTACTACACGTCAAAGCGCTAAAAACCAAAGCATTGACATGCACTAGGAGCACCATTGAATTATAATTTTTAGGATATAGAAAAAAATAATTTGTGGGAGTTGGTGCGTCTATATCAATTAAATGTCCCAGAAACGGTGTGCTTAATACATGTTAGTGCACCGAACATCGGTGCACTAACATGCACTAAGAGCATCGTTAAATTCCTACTTTTTATGGTAAGGGGAATTTTTTAAGTGTAGAAGTTGGTACGACTTTAGAAGTCAATGCACCATAACCATAGCACTAAAAATCGTTGTGCTAACGTGCACTTCGAGCACCATTGAATTACCTTTTTTTAGGGTTTGGGAAATTTTTAATTTGTTGTAGTTGGTGCATTTATACCATGTCAACACATCATTGCATGTGTGTTAACATGATCTAAAAGCACAGTGATTTATTTAATTTATGATTGATGGGGAATGTGTTTATGGTTCACCTACTTAATGTTAGAACACCGAAATCAGTGCACCGACCTGCTCTAGGAGCACCATTGAAATATGATTGTTTATGGTATGTAAATTTTAAATTGCCTAAAATGGTGCATTTAGATCACATCTACACACTGTCACCGATGCGTTGACATGAACTAAAAGCAATGTATAATTTTATTTTAATTTTGTCTTGTTAATGTTCACCAGTTTGTTTGGTACACGTAAGGGCACTGAAACATCAGTGTGATTTTGTGTCTAGAACGCAAGGTGCATTAGTTCATAGTTTTTAAAATAAAATTTATGTTACGACACTACACTACAAAAGTGTAGCGCATGTTTTAAACATTGTGTTTGAGTCGTTCGACTCATCCCACCCATGGTGCACCTTGTAACATTTTACAGAGTGCACTAATAGCCATTACGAGTTGAATGGATCAAATTCAATACGTGATTTTTTAATTTTTTTAAATAAAAATGACAAAGAATGGCTCAATTTCAAAAATTAATTCTCCCAAAAATCANAAAATAATTTACCTGTTGAACCACAAGTCGAGGAGGCATCTTGGTTATGTATGGAGAATTTGAATATTTTCCCACATTTGGAAAAATTCAAATTCGAGTCAGTAGAAAATAAAAATGAGCAATGTGTTAGCAACCAATGAGGAATGGGCACAAGTGGCAGGGCTTCTAGGTGGGTTATGTATGACATCGGTGCAAATAGTTCAGATGCACTATACAAGGGTTAAAAATGAGTTTGACGATGCGGTAATCTTTTTTAAATATGTTCTGGTATGCCCGAGAATAGGATGCACTGAGGCGGTTTTAAAATATAACCACACCGTCATTAGGTTTTTAAATATTTTTCTTTATTTTTAATGAAATACAAACATATGCGTTCAGTCTTTTTGTTGGAAAAGTGGTGGAATCCCCCTGGCTAGCAGGGTTTCCATTGGCTAAGTAACCACGAACCAGGGGCATCTAAGCCGTTAAAATCACACGGAGATCGCACCCGGCCTGGACCGCACCAACCCTTAACATGGTTGGATTTTTTGGTATTCGACGAGATTAGAACCGGCGACCTTTCAGCTTAGGGGGCGTCTTAACCATACCCCACCACCAACTATTCTACAATTCGCAGATTAATCATATGTATTCAGTTATATTACATGCATCGATACATTTATGATAAAATAAAACACCATGATTGGGGTTTTAAATAAAATGTATTGAGTATTTTAATAAAATAATTTGTTTTTTAATAACACATAAGCCAATGCATTCATTTCTATTAGACGAACCGAGGGGTGGTTTATTAGGCAATGCACCGAGTTTAGGATTTTAAATAAAATTTAACCATATTTTTTTTTAATCATAAAATATATGTCAATGTATTCGTTTCTACGACACACACCGAGGCGTTTAGTATTAGAAAACACACCGCAATTAGGTTTTTTAATAAAATTTAGCGATTTTTTTTAATAAAATTTAAATTTTTTTATAAAATAATATTTTTTTATTTTTTTTTTAAAAGATAGTGTGTTTGTGTCTAAGAAATGCACTGCGGTGTTTAGTATTAGAAAACACATCGTGAATAGGATTCTGAACAAAATTTTACAAGTATTGTAATAAAATAATAATTTTTTTTAATAAAATATAATATGATGCATTTGTTAAAACTTCATGCATCGGGTCGTTCTGCGTTCGAAAATGCACCACACGGTTGTAGAAAATTGCAACACATATCATAGAAATTAAATTGTTTTCATTGATGATTTTTTTCTCGCGGTGCGACATGATTTTTGGCGGCCTCAATGTGGGTTGTTTATAAACACACATAAAAAAACACCTTTGGTTGCTTTCCTTCGTTAGTGACCTCCACTATAAATGGATATTTGATCTCTTTTGAGAGGATCATTTGATATAACCTCCGCTAAAGGTCCTTTCCCTTATAGTACCAGACAAAATGATCAGGTTTTAAATATAAGGATGCAATAGTTTCCCTTTGTAAAGTCAACACTTGGTGTAGAACAAAGAATTGCTCTATCTGGAATATCCATGTTATTGGATGATTTCCATCAAACTTTCTCATATAAATCTTGGGAATGAATTAGTTCCTTGGTCCTAAATTGAAACCATGATGATGTGGATTATCATTTGTTGTGGTTTAGATTCACTTATTCTACAATTGTTTCTCAATTTTCTCTGTCTATGACTAGAATAAATCCTTCTTGTGCTCATTATCATCTTCTAGAGGTATTGTATTTTTTTTAAGAAAGCCTACTTATATCCTTGAGCTATCTTATCATGATATTAGGGTTTTGTTTGAGACCTTGCATGTCCCCTTTTAATGCTTGAAATTCAATCTTATTTACCATATTCAAGAGGTCCCCCTTTCTAAGCATTGCATTTTCCATATATTTTATTTTATCGATAATATTAGATAGCTCAAAGTTCACTTCATCATGTTATAGTTGTGTTACAAATGAACCTTCAAGCGTTTTAATAGGTGTAGAGAATTTTTCTCCACTTATTGACATATGATCTCACTAATATCTACTATGACTCTTATCTATTTCCTCTTTATAACTTCTTCTAAATCTACCAAAACAAATACTCAAATGAAAAGATATGCAAGTTTCAATTAAAATACCTTGAAAAACCCTAGTTTGTAGGTTGTCTTGGTGGCTAACCTTGCTCCTAAATTATATTTGTAATTCTAGCCCCTTTGAATCTAAAATTTCTTCCAATAATATCATGGTCTGTCTACTCTGCAATGCCATAGTTTTGACCTAATTCTAATTTTCCAAGAAAAAATTATGTTAACTTTCCCAAAACTTGTTATTTTTGTCCCTTCCAAGAGAGCCAAAGTGTACGACCTGCCATGTGTCCAATTTTTTGGCTCTGATTCTTAAATTTTACCACAAATACTATGGTCGATATTATTTCTAATGTGACATATCTCTTTCAATTAGGGTTCTCAAGCTCTAGATATAACAATTTTACCCAAAACGCATGTTTGAGACTAGTTTTTAGATTAGTAAAAACCCCTAACTTCTACAAGTTATAACTTCAAACATGTAATGAATAAAAACCTAAAATTCATACCACATATAGGTTGATATATTTGAGGGTCCTCCAAGTTTCATTGTCTAAAATGACCCCCCAAAAAACATTATTGTGAAAATTCCACAATGACTTTTTTTGGAAGTGTCCAAGCTCTAATACCATATTGTTATGCACCAAATTCTGAAAAGAGCACAAAATAAGAAAGAGAGAGTATTATAACACCTTAAGAATGAAGAAAATAAATGAATAATAAGCCTCTTTAATGGGGCAACCTCTTTGTACAATGTACCAAATACACAATGCAAGATGAGATGATCCTAAATATAGGTCTCCTTGGTATATATATATAGAAGACAAAGATACAATTATGATTCCAGTTGACCATACAATTATAATTAAGGTCTTAGTCGACAGATAAAGACAATACAAATATAACACTAGAAATATAATGTTACAATATATAGGGCTAAACATAGATCGAGAGATTTTCAAAGTCACCCAAACTAGAGTTGTTAAGACATATATCAAAGCTAGGTTGAGATTCAGAAAACATGGTTTTAATAGGAGTTTAGTGCTACCCTAAAACCATCATTATTCTTCCATGGCATTTGTACAATTTTCTTGATTGATAAGAAAAACAATAATAAAAAAATTGGAGAGAAATATTACATATATGATATGGTCTAGTTAGAGTCAAACAATTCTACAGGATTTGCTAATCATGACCAAAACCAATCATGAATCTATAAATAAGAGCATTGATTTTGTGTTCATTGTTGTAATTGCAAAGATTCATGACTAAACTCGTAACTTGGGGAATATGCAAGTTTCTTCACAATGAAGATTCTTGACTAAGCATACTTAGATTCCAAATGTCGGGATGATGTATTCTAGATTGCATCTTTGAAAATAAAGGATTTAAATATTTACCCTTGTCATCTCCTCCAAACACTATAAGGAAAACATCAATTAGAGGATATTTTATTATAAGTTTTTAATGTTGCAAGATTGGGAAAAATTGTCAAGAAAACCTATGATAAAACATTTATTAATTAAACTACGGGTTTTTTCATAGGTTTTAATGGATATTTATTTTAACCAAAAAAAATTAGGCTACCAAAGTTTTAGTAAAAAAAATTCACAGATGTGCTTGCTACAATAAGATGCATTGGCGCGCCAATATTTAATATACATGTGTCTGTATTATATATTATAAAGAATTGGTGAGCTATATATGGTTAAGCATTGGAGCATATGTATCCTTGTGCGCCACAAAATATTTGTAACGATAATGGTAACAACAATGACAACAATGAATAGTATCACTGAAGGGAACAATGTTGATATTGTACTTAGGAGATCCAATCCACTTATTACATGTATTAGTATTGATGCATGCATACATGTAATGTACACTGATACATGCTACAACTGTGCGCATATCCTTTCCTATGACTTGAACATGCATTAGTGTGCTTATTTAAATAAACACGATGGTTTGTAACATGTGTTATGGTGCACTAGTGTGTAAAAACCTTAAAATTACCTAGTGTGTAACAATGATTTAAAAGTATGTGTTCATAAAAATGTATAAAATGCACCTAGCATATAAATCAATACAATGCACTAATATGCTTCAACATTAAATTTACGCATGTGCTACTTAATATTATTGTAGGTATGCAAATGTAGTAATTATTGTACATTAATATATTATATCATTTAAACAAATATACCAGTTGATTACACTTATGTTCATTGTAATAGTGTAAATGATCCATATGTTTTTTGGATAAGATAACATTTTCAAAAAAATTTACTCTACAATAGAATAGAAAACACATTTTATTATATAAAGGTTCTTCACCATCATCCAAAAAGGGACATGATAAGGTTTGTGATAAACAAAATGTTAATTACAATTATCATTAACATGCCATTACCAGTATGGACAATATGTCCACATTAAACAAAATGTCTAATTTTCATATATTATAAACATTCTGAAATATAAAAACTTATACAATCAATTGATTTTCATTCATCGCACAAATTGTTATCCTTGTTTGAGTTTCTTGCATGCCTCATTTTTGCGTCACATGCATGAGATATATGTACTTGGGTTATTTTCAAGGCTTTGTTCATTGGTTTGATTTCATGTTGTCTCTTCATGCTCCATCTACAAACATAGAAATAAAGTGTAATGTGTACATCTACATTTATATTATAATAAACTTGATCGTGTAAATCCTTATGTGTATCATAGCAATGAGTGTTACATAAACAATACACATTCTTTCAAAGTCATCCCTTACGTTATTTCTCAACATATTTTTGGGTGGATCCAATCTATACTTTGTTTCCTACAAGTTTTATATTCCATGAAAAAAATATAGATATAATTAAACGTTTATTGTTGTTCCAATATTTATAAAATCATAAAATAAAATAATGTGGCTAATTACAAATAGTTCAATTAGCCCTTAATACTCCAACATATACTTACAACCCATAAGCAATCCTGTCAAAACCCCAAAATTTCACAAAAATTTAAAATTTTGAGATAACATAAAATGCTGAAACTGCAGTTTACTAATAGCTAAAGGTTAGCGGAAAAAGAAACAGTCCAATGATTACTATTACATATTTTCAAATTACGTTAACTAAAGCAGTTTCCTTTTCGTAACATAAATAGGGTTTACTTGCGTATTGTTTTATTTCAGTTCACTGATGAGTCTTATCTATGACAAGTAGGTGGAATCTAACCTTGAATCCTGGGCTTACATAGCATTTATGCTAACGCAGAAAGATTACTGGTTCTTACATGTTTACAGGTATGATCGAACAAGTAAATCTTTTAAATTCATAAAGTATCAAGAAGTGTTTCTATTTGCAATTAATATGCTTAGTAGATAAGTTGATAAATTCCAAGAAACTTCAATGAGGTAAAGTAGTTTGTTTTCTCCAGTTTTCCTTTGTAAGCAAAGTTCAAATAAAAGAGTTCATTTATTTATCAAACTTAGCGACACCAATGATACTTACTGTGACTCTAAGCTCGTATTCTATGTTGCATATTAAATTCTATTTTATCATGCTTATCTTGCAAATGTTATACTTATTGTTCTATTGTTTTTTGTACATGGAAGAGCTTCTATCAATACTGATAGTAAGATTCTCATTAGAATATAAAATTTGATTTCATTTTTAACTTACTAGTTATGGTAAGTATCAACCTATGACTTATATGTATAAATCAATTGCTCATTAACAGGTTATTAGCTTCCTCGTCAGTGTCGTACTGCATGTACTATTGTATCATATACATTATCATATTAATTACTTGAGTACCAAGTTGATCGATATTTACATTATGTAGGGAAACTTACTGCTTGTAAAACTTCTTGATATTATAAGTTTGATTAGTGTAAAACCAACTTCATTGTTTCACATGGAATACTATTTGCCTTCACTTCTTAAATCTAAGTCAATCCATGTTGTTCCAATGATTATGGACTTGAGTAGGATTATTCCACTGTAATTCTTATTATTACTATAGCGCCTTTCTTACATTACGTTACTGTCTATAACAGCTTTCAAGGTAGATATTTCTATAATGATCAACATTATATCCTATGTTAAGTACAAGCTATCTTGTATAATCATAGAATTATCTTACCAAATAAATAATCATGGTAAATTACTAGCAATTGACAAGTTGAGAAACAACTAGTGTCTATGAAATTCTAAACCAAAATTGAACTTTGTAAAAGAATTTATGAATATATTCTTTTACTATGCTATCCAACTTTATTCAATTTCATAAATTAAAACCATTCGATTTGTTGGTTTATAAGTGATGAGTTTGGATTAAATATATACATACTTATCATGGTTATGTAATTATATAAGCCTACTTGTTGTAACCATGGTCAATTTTGGGATTTACCAATGTTTAAATGGTTATCGCATTTTCGCTAGGTCAACGTTAACTTAACAATGTTACCCAAACGCCAATGATGAGCTATCAAACATTATGATAAGAAATACATATAATTTACGATGTGATAAATAAAGGCATACATTATAGTTTTATGCATAGTTTTGATGAGAATCATGTTTAAATGATTGGAATTATTTGAAACGCATGTGACTATAGAACTCGACCCATGCATGGTTTGAATTATTGAGGGCACGTGGTCACCTCCTGTCCGTGTATTGGAGATATAAAACCAATGCAACCCTAACCCTCTGCTATTCTTCCTTTGCAGTTCATGCTGGATTTCGGGCTGCTCTTCACGATTTTCATGGCGGCCGTGAGTATTATTCTTGTTCTAGTTTGCCCCAATTCCTGGGTTTATTGTGTTTTAGTTTTATGAGCTCGGTCTTGTTTCTAGCCTTCGTCGCTGTGGTTTTTCCAAGCTAGAGTTCACTGGTTATTTGCACTTATTCGCAGTCTATCTTAAAATTCATTTTGCCTTCCCTGTGTCCTGTAACCATGGTGAGAAGCTAAGCTCCACCTCTGTTGGTGGTGCTCCATCTGCGTAGTAGGGTTTGGTATTTTTTATATGCACACTGTAGTTGGTGACAATCCCATCGCTAGACTGTTCGATACTCTTATTAAGGTAAATATTTTAGTTTTAATCCAGGATAGAAAGCTAACAGTAAAGATTGTGTTACAGTTAGTTTATTTTTATAGAAATATTTTTAAATTTAACACAGTACTGTGCTCACTTTACAAGAACTCAAAACTCCACTTGCAAACTGTGAGAAGAAGATGATGATGGTTGTCTTCAAAGGACATGGCTTCAATCCAGTAAGCCCTATGGTCAACGTTTGGGTTCTTTCCCTGCTTGTAACAGGGTTGTCAATGGTGTAACCCTGAGCTTGGAAGCTTGTCTAGCTTCACTTTTAGCTATGCAGTTTCTTTTTAAATGTTATTGGGTTCTATTCTGTTTTCAAACCCTCGCTTCATCGATGGGTAGTCTCGGCCGTGAGTTGGGTGTTGTATTTGGTTTAGATTTCTAGTCTTACGGTCTGTCAATGCAATACAATGGTTTTTAAAAAGACTTCTTTCGATATCGGACTCGGTTTACAGTAATACTATTTTGTGACTCTGTGTAACTCAGGGTTTTACCCTATTCGACTGTGAATAAAGAATTTTTAGTGTTTATTTTATATTGTGTATATAATATGGTTATTATTTTAAGACTGTAACTCAGTCATAGAATAATTTGTAATATTTATTTGTTGGCTCAGAAATACGAGCTAGGGTTTTCCTGAATGAAACCCTTGTTTAAATAAATCTTTCAATTTATTTTTAATAGGTTCTGTTACTTGTTAAATTTGTTTTAATTAGTGTTACATGTGTGTTGTGAAAATTTCCAGTTGTAACATTACATTTGTCTTTTCATTTGTCCTTAATGGACTGTAAAGAGTTTATATTAGTTTAATTGTTTATTAATAAAATAATCCAAGTAATTGGATTATAGCTTAAATGTTTGTCATTTGTAAAAATAATAGTTTAGGTTTTCGACCTTGTAGTTTACTTTCACAGGTATAACCCGTTTGTAAAATTAAAAAGAGTTATTTTCATAAATATACATTTATTTATATGTTAGTTATTATCATATTCTTATTGTTTGTATTTAATAAATGACAGATAGGGTTTACTCAGAGTTCTTTGAAAAGATATACATAGACTCTATAACTTAGTTTGTTCTTTATAATTTAAATATTTTAATATCACCCTACTTGGTTTATAGTATTTGTTAGACTTAGTTTAGTTGATATGATTAGTAAATAAAACTAAGTGTTTGTAGTTTATTTCTTTATTTAGCTGAATGTAATAAAGTAGCTTGATTGTGACATTTCTATTGCGTTGCAAATAGTTACTAAATATATACAAAGGAATATTTCTATAATGTAACACATTTTAACCTCCAGCATATTTTAACTTGAAATAAAAGAATAATCTACTGTCTGTAACTACAACATTTATCTACTAAGGTATTTTCTTAACATATTAATCCTTCTACCTATACTAGATTACTACTATTTCTTTTCCAGTATATTTACATACATAATCTTGTAAAAACAATAACATAGATACCCAAATTATTGTTCTTTTTGATAATAACCTACATACTGAAATAAATTACTCTACTATTATGAAATGCAGAACCACATCTATTCAATTCAGTCTCTTATCATTTTTTTTCATCTACTTTAAATACTCTGTCTGTGCTGGAGTACGGCCTGGTCCTTCCAGGTGTGGAAAAACACAGATGAGAATTATTTTCCATCTAATTCAGATTCATTTCTTCAATAATCTAAAAGATTACTAACTCTAACATTTTACAACTAAATATTTAACATTCATTTAACAGTCAGATTCATATTTAACTATCTAACACAGTAAAACAAAATAATGTAGAACCTGATTAGGATAGACAACAACAGTGTTAGGAGGTCGTTCCTCCCTACCAAACTCCTAGAGAGCGCTCAAACAACGCTTCCACGGGACCCCCGAGCCTGTTCCTGGTCTTCTTAGCTGAGAACTAGTAGAGCATGCAAACAATAGACTAGTCCAATGACTCAGTAAAACACTCTGCACTCAGCAATAATATCCTTCAGCTGAAAAGTTGCACTAGATCACTTAGCAGTTATCCCCTCAAACTCTTTCCACAATTCCCTTCCATTGAATTTCTCTGAAGTACATTCACCTGAATGATCACTTCTCTAGAAATGAGCAGCCTCGGCTCTCTTCAATGGGCATTTTTATAAAGATTGCCTAGGTCTTTTGGGTCAGTTGTCATTAATTGAGCCACCTGCTCTGATTCCACTTTCTTGGAGAATCATGACCCTAAATATAGGGAGGTTGCAACCACCTGCAACAGTTGGAAGTGGTTTGAGGATGCTTCCACATGTCTGTTTGCTCTCCACCCAGTATCCTCCACCAATTTGACCAATAAACACTCTTTTAATAGCTCTCCTAAGCTGTTTTCTCCACCTTTATTTATTTATAATTAAAATATTCAGAATTACATTAAATATCCTTGACTCTGCTAAGTCATCAATTACACCTTAGCATAAAATTTAACATATTATCCTTAAATAAAATCAAATAAGATAATATTGTTTTTTACAAAATTGGGGCATGTGACAAATCCAATGCCAATCAAATGTTAGGTTGATCTTCTTTTTATATGATATATGGTAAAAAAACATCCATGGGAAAGTGTAAGTTAATTAAAATATTATAATCACAACAAATATGAAGTAAAGAAATTTCAAATAGTCCTCATAGATTTTGTGATCGACCTTTTTTTGCCTTGTCGTCACATCTTATGGTTCGAATGGATTCTATTTTGTTTTCTCTATTGCAATAATAAAACAATTGAAAGTGAGTATTCCACGCAATAAAAACTCTATCTAATTCAGATTCATTTCTTCAATAATCTAAAAGATTACTAACTCTAACATTTTAAAACTAAATATTTAACATTCATTTAACAGTCAGATTCATATTTAACTATCTAACATAGTAAAACAAAATAATGTAGAACCTAATTATGATAGACAAAAACAGCGTTAGGAGGTCGTTCCTCCCTACCAAACTCCAAGAGAGCGCTCAAACAACGCTTCCACAGGACCCCCAAGTCTGTTCCTAGTCTTCTTGGCTGAGAAATGGTGGAGCATGAAAACAATAGACTAGTCCAATAACTCAGTAAAACACTCTGCACTCAGCAGTAAGATCCTCCAGCTGAAAAGATGCACTAGATCACTTAGAAGTTATCCCCTCAAACTCTTTCCACAATTCCCTTCCATTGAATTTCTCTGGAGTACATTCACCTGAATTATCACTTCTCTAGAAATGAGCAGCCTCAACTCTCTTCAATGGGCATTTTTATAAATATTTCCTAGGTCTTTTGGGTCAGTTGTCATTAATTGAGCCACCTGCTCTGATTCCACTTTCTTGGGGAATCATGACCCCAAATATAGGGAGGTTGCCACCTGCAACAGTTGGAAGTGGTTTGAGGATGCTGGAACATGTCTGTTTTCTCTCCACCTAGTCTCCTCCACCAATTTGACCAGTAAACACTCTTTTAACAGCTCTCCTAAGCTGTTGTCTCCACCTTTATTTATTTATAATTAAAATATTCAGAATTAAATTAAATATCCTTGACTCTATTGAGTCATCAATTACACCTTAGCATAAAATTTAACATAATGTCCTTAAATAAAATCAAATAAGATAATATTGTTTTTTGCAAAATTCGGGTATGTGACATACACACCCCCTTAGAACGTAACATCATCCTCGATGTTATTTATTCTTCATCCTCAGAATTCCCCTGGAATAAAATTGGATATGCATCTCGCATATTACTTTCCAATTCCCAGGTGGCTTCCTCTGGACTAAGGTGCTTCCATTGGACCTTCACCTGTCTAATGGTGTGGTTCCGAATTGTTATCTCCCTCCCTCTGAGGATATAGTCCGGTTCAACCAGAAAATATCCTTCTGGTTCCACCTGTACATCATTCCAGTTAACAACATGAGTAGTATCATGAACATATTTCTTTAATACAGAAATGTGAAAAACATTCTGCACTCTTAAATTTGGTGGTAATGCTAATTGATAAGCTCCTTGTCCAATCCTGGACAGTATTTCAAATGGACCACAGTATCGAGGTGCTAGTTTTGCACAACTCCCCAATATCAGAGAGCTCTTTTTGGGCCTCACCTTGATGAACACATGTTCACCTACCTGAAACTCTTTTGGAGTTCTTTTAAGGTCTGCTTGACTTTTCCGTTGATCTTGTGCAAATTTCAGATTACCTTGCACCTGTTTTACAATTTATTCCATTTCCTTTAACAGTTCAGGACCTAATACTCATCTATCCACCGGAATACTCCAAGAGATAGGAGTATTACAATTCATTCCATACAAAATTTCCAAAGGACTAAATCTGGCTGATGCCTGATAATTATTATTATAAGCAAATTCTACTAGCTGCAAATAATCTTCCCATTTACCTGGCTGGTCTTTCACATACATTCTTAATAAATCTTCCAGAACTTGGTTTACTCTTTCAGTTTGTCCATCTTTTTGAGGATGGAACGAAGTACTAAAATTTAATGTAGTGTTTAATCCTTTAAACAGAGATTTCCAAAGTTACCTGTAAATTTAGGATCTCTATCTGAGATTGTGACTTTCGGTATTCCATGCAATCAAAAAATCTGTTTTAGAAAAATATCAGCTATGTTTGCAGCTTTATATGTAGTTGTAACAGGTATAAAGTGAGCTACTTTACTTAACTTATCAACTACTACCATGATAGAATAATTTAGATTCTTATTTCTAGGCAGTCCAGTAACAAAATTGAGACTAATTATCTCTCATTTCCAGCTGGGAATGGGTAATGGATGAAGTAATCCTGCGGGGCATTGATGTTCAGTTTTCACCTGCTAACATTTAAAACACCTAGCGATATATTCTGCTAATTCAGTCTTCATATTTGGCCAAAAAAATCTTTTCTTAACATATTTATAGTCTTTTGGTAGCCTGGGTGACCTGAGTATGGAGTTTTATGGATTTCATCCAAAATTGACAGCTTAGCTTTAGGTACGTTAGGTACATACATTCTGTCTTTATACAGTAAAAAAATTTTTGCATTCAAACTATACCCTTTACTTAAGCTTTCTGTTGGATTTTCTTTAGTTTTAGCTTGTAAATTTTAGTAAATTTCATCTTGTTCTATTCCTGCTTTAAGTTGTTCATCCAAATCTGTCATATAAGTGCTGATAACTGCTGCAAAATTCATCCTTGCATTCCTACTTAATGCATCAGCAACTTTATTTTCTTTACCTTTAATGTGTTGAATTTCGTAATCATACTCACTTAGAAAATCTAGCCACCTAGCTTGTCTGGTATTTAGATTAGGTTGATCTAACAGATAATTTAATCCTTTATTATCAGTCATTAAAATAAATTTTCTGCCAATTAGGTGATGTCGCCACATCTTTAGAGCATGTATAATAGCTGCTAATTCCATATCATGAGTTGCATAATTCTTTTCATGAATTTTTAATTTTCTAGACTCATAGGCAATAACATGCCCCTCTTGAGTTAGAACACCGCCTAAACCATCATTGCAGGCGTCAGTGCACACTACAAATTCTTTATTTGGATTAGCTATTCTTAAAATAGGTGCACTGGTTAATAAATTTTTAACTTTTTAAAGCTTTCCTCGCATTTTTGGTTCCAATCAAACTTCTTTCCTTTATTCTGCAAAGAAGTTATCAGATTCGTGATCCTCAAAAAACCTTCGATGAACCTCTGGTAGTAACCAGTAATTCCCATGAAAGATGGAACATCAGTTACATCCTTAGGAACCGACCAATCTTCAATCGCCTTTATCTTTTCAAGATCTACTGAAATCCCTTCCTTGGTCACCACATGACTTAAGTACTGAATCTTATCCTTGAATACATCACATTTACTAAACTTTGCAAAGATTTGATGATCTCATAACTCTTGCAAAACAATTTTTAAATGCTCTTTATGTTCTTCTTCATTTTTTGAATAGATTAATATATTGTCGATGAACACGACTACAAACTTATCTATATACTTATGCATAATGTTGTTCATTAAACACATAAAAATAGTTGGGGCATTAGTAAGCCCGAATGGCATTACGACAAACTCGTAATGGCCATATTGAGTTCTAAAAGTTGTTTTAAAGATGTCTTCATCTTTAATCCTAACTTGATGAAATCCAGACCTTAAATATATTTTCGAAAACACCATGGCTCCACGTAGTTGATCAAACAAATCATCTATGCAGGGCAACGGGTATTGATTTTTAATGGTCATCTTATTCAACTGACAGTAATCTATGCAAAGTCGCATGGTACCATCCTTTTTCTTAAGGAAGATGACAGGTGACCCCCAGGGAGACACACTAGGTCGAATATACTTTTTATCAATAAGTTCTTTTCATTGTGACTTTAATTCATTAAGTTCAAGTATGTTCATTCGATAAGGGGCCTTTGAGTTAGGTACTGCACCAGGTACATGCTCAATGGTGGAATCCAATTCCCTTTTCGGAGGTAGTCCCAGAATTTCTTCCAGAAATACATCAGCATACTCTCTTAAAACTGGTATGTCCTCCAATTTTAATTTATCTATCTTATTTAGATTCTCTTCATCAGTTATTGTTACTGCATAAGCTTTACAACCCTTCCTAACATCTCTCTTAAGCTGCAGAGCAGAAATCTTCCTTATAGTTGTTTTTCTAGGGATTCCTTTTACACTTACTGGTTTTCCATCATTGTTTATACATGTAAAGGTTTTATCATAACAATTTAAAATTACCCTGTGTTTTTCTAACCAATCCATACCAATGAGTAAATCATAAGAACCAAGAGGTAATCCATTAAGCTTCACAACAGTTTCAAAATGATCCATAACTACTGCACATTCTTTTACAAAACAAGTTACCTTTCTTTTAGCACCAGTGGCTTACTGAACTAACCAAGAATTTTCAAATTTTTCAACAGGTAACTTACATTTTTCTACCATTTTAGGTGCAATATAACTAAGACTAGCTCCTAGATCTATTAAAATAGTTAGGGGTTTGGTTTATCATACCTTCTACTTCCACCATGGAAGTTTGATATTCTGCTTGTCGATTCTCCAAGGCTGCATTGATTCTGGGCATAGTCCTCGCTAATTCTCCAACAGTCATCTCCTCCTGTATGGTATGAATATTACTGACAGTCTTTTTTCGATTAGGACAGACTGAAGCATAGTGTGGGCCATTACACTCCCAACACTTTATAGGCTCTTTGCGTTCAAAGTTCTTGGTGTAATTACCATGGTTATTAGCAAATTCTTTACCCTTGGAATTATTCCGGTTGCTTGGTGAATTATTCTTATTTCCTTGGAAATTCTTGTTAGGAAAATTTCTAGCCTTATTGTTATTAGAACTTCTATTGGGCACAAATTCTTTCTTCTTTTGCTCATACTGGTTATTATTCTTCTTGGCCTTCCAATTGGCCATGCTTTCCTTCTTTCGATTCTGTTCATAACAGTAGTTGGCTTTCCTCATAGCTTCCTCCAAAGTCTTTGGACTGTCATACGCAATCTGTCTTTAATATGATAAGGTAGATAGCTGAAGAATCATTGTACCTTTGGTTTCTCATCTACTAGGTATGGCACATACCTAAGCAGACTTAAAAACTTGTTGTTTAGATCTTTCATTGTCATTGATCCTAGTTTAAGCTCATAAAATTCTTTTGCTCTTTCTTCATAGTATTGCTCAGACAGAAATTTATTTTTAAAGTACCTCTTGAAGGTACTCCAATTTACATTCTTCTCTTTTATTCCCTTAACTCTCTTCAAGTCTTGCCACCAAATTTCAAACTTTCCTAAGAGATTGTAGATAGCCATTCTAGCCTTTAACTGGTTACAATAGTTATATATCTGGAAGTACTTCTTCATCCCATATAACCAGGATTCCACTTCCTCCCCCTTCTCAGTCTCTCCACTGAATGTTGGTGGTTTTATCTTTTTGAATTCCCAATAAATTTCCTCATATGGTTTGTATTTCCTCTTTTTAGTATAATGATTGTCATTACTACTATCACTAGTAGAATGCAAATTACATTGTTCACCAAACACCTCTGAAGATGAACTGCTTTCATTTTTAGTATGTCTCATCTTTTTAAATTTATGTTGATGACTTGTATCTTCTGATTCCGTTCTTCTACCCCTACCCTTAGTTTGAAATATTTTTGTTAGGATCTGATTCAGCTCCTCCTGAGCCCTCAGAATCCTTTCATTCTTTCGTTTTACATATTCCATTTCATATTTTAGGTCTTTTACGGTTTGTAACAGTTCTGAGGAATTGGTGGTTAAATCTTCTGGTATAGGATCTCTTGGTAAATTTTCTGGTTCAGTAAATGGAGATTCTTCCTCTGCATATTCCTCCAGCCTTTCCATACCTGTTTGTAAAACTTCAGAAACAATCTCTCTGTTGAATAACATTTAAAAGAAAATACATCAGCAAAATAATTCAAAATCACTGTTTCATAAAAGCTAGTTAGGCTTCATCATGGCCTAGTGTTTGAACCTTGTGCTCTGATACCACATGTCAAAACCCCAAAATTTCACAAAAATTTAAAATTTTGAGATAACATAAAATGCTGAAACCGTGGTTTACTAACAGGTAAAGGTTAGCGGAAAAAGAAACAGTCCAACGATTAGTATTACATATTTTCAAATTACGTTAACTAAAGCAATTTCCTTTTCGTAACATAAATAGGGTTTACTTGCGTATTGTTTTATTTCAGTTTACTGATGAGTATTCTCTATGGCAAGTAGGTGGAATCTAACCTTGAATCCTAGGCTTACTTAGCATTTATGCTAATGCAAAAAGATTACGGGTTCTTACAGGTTTACAGGTATGATCAAACACGTAAACGTTTTAAATTCATAAAGTATCAAGAAGTGTTTCTATTTGCAATTAATATGCTTAGTAGATAAGCTGATAAATTCCAAGCAACTTCAATGAGGTAAAGTAGTTTGTTTTCTCCAATTTTTCTTTGTAAGCAAAGTTCAAATAAAAGAGTTCCTTTCTTTATCAAACTTAGCGACATCGACGATACTTACTGTGACTCTAAGCTCGTATTCTATGTCGCATATTAAATTCTATTTTATCATGCTTATCTTGCAAATGTTATACTTATTGTTCTATTGCTTTTTGTACATGGAAGAGCTTCTATCAATACTGATAGTAAGATTCTCATTAGAATATAAAATTTGATTTCATTTTTTACTTACTAGTTATGGTAAGTATCAACCTATGACTTATATGTATAAATAAATTGCTCATTAACAGGTTATTAGCTTCCTCATCAGTGTCGTACTGCATGTACTATTGTATCATATACATTATCATATTAATTACTTGAGTACCAAGCTAATCAATATTTACATTCTGTAGGGAAACTTACTGCCTGTAAAACTTCTTGATATTATAAGTTTGATTAGTGTAAAACCAACTTCATTGTTTCGCATGGAATACTGTTTGGCTTCACTTCATAAATCTAAGTCAATCCAGGTTGTTCCAATGATTATGGACTTGAGTAGGATTATTCCATTGTAATTCTTATTATTACTATAACACCTTTCTTTCATTTAGGTTACTGTCTATAACAGCTTTCAAGGTAGATATTTCTATAATGATCAACATTCTATCCTATGCTAAGTACAAGCTATCTTGTATAATCACAAAATTATCTTACCAAATAAATAATCATGGTAAATTACTAGCAATTGACAAGTCGAGAAACAACTAGTGTCTATCAAAGTCTAAACCAAAATTGAACTTTGTAAAAGAATTTATGAATATATTCCTTTACTATGCTATCCAACTTTATTCAATTTCATAAATTAAAACCATTCGATTTGTTGGTTTATAAGTGATGAGTTTGGATTAAATATATACATACTTATCATAGTTATGTAATTATATAAGCCTACTTGTTGTAAGCATGGTCGATTTCAGGATTTACCAATGTTTAAATGGTTATCACATTTTGCCTAGGTCAACGTTAACTTAACATTGTTACCCAAACGCCAATGATGAGCTATCAAAAATTATGATAAGAAATACATATAATTTACGATGTGATAAATAAAGGCATACATTATAGTTTTATGCATCGTTTTGATGAGAATCATGTTTAAATGATTGGAATTCTTTGAAACGCAGGTGACTATAGAACTCGACTCGTGCATGGTTTGAATTATTTAGGGCACATGGTCACCTCTTATTCATGTATTGGAGATATAAAACCAATGCGACTCTAACCCTTTACTATTCTTCCTTCGCAGTTCATGCGGGCCTTCGGCCTGCTCTGCAAGATTTTCATGGTGGCCGTGAGTATTATTCTTGTTCCAGTTTTCCCCAACGCCTGGGTTTATTGTGTTGTAGTTTCTTGAGCTCGGTCTTGTTGCTATCCTTCGTCGCTGTGGTTTTTCCAAGCTACATTTCACTGGTTATTTGCACTTATTCGCAGTCTATCTTAAACTTCGTTTTGCCTTCCCCATGGCCTGTAACCGTGGTGAGAAACTAAGCTTCACCTCTGTTGGTGGTGCTCCATCTGCGTAGTAGGGGTTGGGTTTTTTTATATGCACACTGTCATTGGTGACAGTCCCATCGCTAGACTGTTCGATACTCTTATTAAGGTAAATATTTTAGTTTTAATCCAGGATAGAAAGCTGACAGTAAATATTGTGTTACATTTAGTTTATTTTTATAGAAAGAGTTTTAAATTTAACGCAGTACTATGCTCACTTTGCAGGAACTCGAGACTCCACTTGCAAACTGTGAGAAGAAGATGATGTTGGTTTTCTTCAAAGGCCGTGGCTCCAATCCGTTAAGCCCTGTGGTCAACGTTTGGGTTCTTGCCCTACTTGTAACAGGGTTGTCAATGGTGTAACCCTGAGCTTGGAAGCTTGTCCAGCTTCACTTTTAGCTATGCAGTTTCTTTTTAAATGTTATTGGGTTCTATTCTGTTTTCAAACCCTCGCTTCATCGATGGGTAGTCCCGGCCGTGAGCGGGGTGTTGTATTTGGTTTATATTTCTAGCCTTACGGCTTGTCAATGCAATACAATGGTTTTTAAAAAGACTTATTTCGAGCTCGGACTCGGTTTACAGTAATACTATTTTGTGACTCTGTGTAACTCAGGGTTTTACCCTATTCGACTGTGAATAAAGAATTTTTACTGTTTATTTTATCTTGTGTATATAATATGGTTATTATTTTAAGACTGTAACTCAGTCATAGAATAATTTGTAATATTTATTTGTTGGCTCAGGAATACGAGCTAGGGTTTTCCTGAATGAAACCCTTGTTTAAATAAATATTTCAATTTATTTTTAATAGGTTCTGTTACCTGTTAAATTTGTTTTAATTAGTGTTACAGGTGTGTTGTGAAAATTTCCAATTGTAACATTACATTTGTCTTTTCATTTGTCCTTAATGGACTGTAAACAGTTTATATTAGTTTAATTGTTTATTAACAAAATAATCCAAGTAATTGGATTATAGCTTAAATGTTTGTCATTTGTAAAAATAATAGTTTAGGGTTTCGACCATGTAGTTTAGTTTCACAGATATAACCTATTTGTAAAATTAAAAACAGTTCTTTTCATAAATAGACATTTATTTATATGTTAGTTTTTTTTTTTTTAGACCATAACATAGGGGAGGATTAATTAAAGACCGGTGAAGAAGCCACCGGGTGCTGTATTACAGTGATAGCTGGACTTTTGCAGTCATGATTCATGAACAGATTGACAATCTCATGAGTTCCATAGTGGCTTACATAGCTGAACGGCTCAAAAATTCTGAAAACGAAGATTACAATATGAGAGATCAGAAAGCAAAGCTTAAGGGGATGAGGAGAATGGGGGATATCTCTATTTGACATTAAATCTTGTTAACTATTGTCTCTAATGTAGAGAGTCGCTTCCCAGAGCCTCCTGTAAAATTGGCAGCCTCTTTGAAGTGTGAGTAGACAACAACTTGGACGTGGTTCACCCCTCCGTTTGAATTCTGAAGATCGTTCTTGAGAGATCGTTGATCACTGGATAGTTCTTTCCAATGCTGGTGGAATTCTTCAGCATTGGGGGACGCCTCCAAAGCCTCCAGAAACCTACAGAAGTCTCCAAAGCACTCAAAGAAGTCCCAGAGAAAAAATCAAATTGACTTAATAGATCGAGGACCTCCCAAAAGCGCTTCCCACGCCGATTCTGAAAAGAGTTAGGGAATATTGAAATAATAATCACTGTCATTGACGAACAGGACACTTCTACGTAACAATGCAGCCTTATTGGCCTCCAGGTCTGCCTGCTTATTGAGACCACGCAGTACGTGGAAGAAAGAGATTTCCTTGAATTTTGAGACTGACAAGAGGATTTTTTTGAGGATTGAAATTAAATAGATGTTGGTCGGCAAACGTTTGGTCTTCAAGGCTTGGATGATCAATTTCGAGTCTCCAAACACCACTAGTGAGTCTAAGTTTCTTTCTTGGGCTTTCCTGAGGCCTTGCCATAAAGCCAGCGCCTCTGCCTTATTGTTGGACATTGTTCCTAACCCCCAGGCATAGGTGGCTAAGGTAGAATTCTCATCTGAAAGGAGGACCCCTCCTCCTCCTGCTATCCCTGGGTTGCCCTTTGAGGCTCCATCGAAAAACAGGCAGCTTTTCTTTAGTTTGGATCTCCAAATTAGGAAATCATTTTCTTCTAGATGGATTTCCCAGTTGGCATGGCTAGCAATGGAAGCATTGGGAATAGGATCAGGACAATGGAACTGAGACAACCATCTTTCCTCTTGGGGATCCAGATCTCTGGAGTTCTTGAGCTAGCTCTTAGCTTTCGACAATTCCCCCAGGAGGGCCTTGCACTTGATTGCAATCTTGACGCTTGAGTTTTCCTCATCCCTGAAAACTCGGCTATTACGTTCCAACCAGATCTTCCAGCAAATTGCTTTAGGGGCCCACATCCAGATTGATTTAAGAAGGTTTTTTTTATGGAGATCAAAGGGAGATATGCTGGCCCAGGAGGCAAACAGGTCAGTAATAGAAGAAGGCATAGCGAGATCCTCTAGATTCAGGAGGAGGACCTATTTCCAGATTTCTTGGGAAAAGGGACAGGTTATCAGGAGATGGTTCATTGTCTCTTCCTCTGAGCAGCATAGAGGGCATCTTGACGGTCCTTCCATTCCTCTTTTCTTTAAATTGTCCCCTGTCAGAATACTTTTATGAGCAGCTGTCTAGCAGAAGAATTCAATCTTTGGAACAAACGAGTGGGTCCAGATAAAATTCCAACTTGCTGGGTTTGGGGCAGCGTAAGGTATAGAGAGGAAGGATTTGTATCCTTCTGCGGTTATGTATCTGCCTGAACGTTGGCCCCATCCTCTATTGTCTTTGCTGTGCTTGGCTATGGGCACTTTCCCTTGGAGATATTGAATTAGACAGTCCTTTTCTTCATTTATCCAGTGTGGGAGATTGTCAAAATGCCAATCCTTCCAGATGCAGTCTCCTTCTTCCTCCCAACTTGAGATATCCCAAAGAGTTTCTATGTTATTATCATGCGCCCAGGCCTTGATATTCCTGATTCCAGTATTTTGTCCCAGGGGTTGATCTCCCATGATGGAATCTTCCCACAACTTAATTTCCTTCCCATTTCAAGGGATCCAATGGAGATTAGCTTTGAAGTGATGAAGGACATTAAGACAGAGCTTGTAGATGGGTGAGCCTTTCTTGCGAGGAGTTGGGCTATCCAGACATCTTAGTCTTTTTCCTGGGAAGTATTTCCTCCTTAGAACTTTTTTTCTCCAACTTTCTTTTCCAGAAACTAGATTCCAAAGAATTTTGGCCCCCATGGCCAGGTTTTGTCTTGCCGGATCTCTGACTTGAAGGCCTCCCTCCTTATAAGGCATTTGGATTTTATTCCAGCTAACCAGATGGATTCGATGGAGGTTCCCTTTGCCTCCTTCCCAAAGGAACTTTCTTATCAGTGTCTCCATTTGTTTCAAGATAGAGACCGGAGCGAGCAGCATGGAATTTTGATAAATCGGAATACTCATTAGCACTGATTTGAGCAGCAATGTTTTACCTGCAAGATTTAACCAGTTGGAGCCCCAATTTTGGATTCGGTTCTTAAATTTGTTAATGATGGGAGACCATTGAGTTTCTCTCGCATTCCTTTTAAAGATTGGAACTCCTAAGTAGATGAAGGAGTCCTAGTCATGCACAAATTCCATGCCTAGAATTCTGGCTATCTCCCCAAGTTCCTTTACTGAGCAATTCCAACCATATATCTTACTCTTCTGAAGATTGATTTTGCTTCCTGAGACAAGCTTATAAGCTTCAAGCACTTTCTTAAATTGTTTTGCTGAGAAGATGCTAGCTCCACCTAAAAGGATCGTGTCATCCGCGAATTGAGCATGGTTGATGTCTTTTACCTTTTGGGCCAACCGGAGTCCTGAGAGCAGGTTCTTCTGCTTACTGGAAATTAATTGAAAGCTTAGGATGGAGGATTGAATGGCATAGAGGAGGGGCGATAATGGATAGCCTTGACAGAGCCCTCTAGAAGCTTGGAAAAATTCAGTGGATCTGCCATTAACTAGGGGAGCTATCCACGAGGAGCTGATACAGCCTTGCACCCAGTTGATAAATTGAGGCGGGAAACCAAGTTTCTTCATGACTAAGAAGAGGAAATCGTGTCTGACCCTGTCAAAAGAGAGATCAAGCTTTATCACCATTCCTTCTTCTTTATTTTGGAAGCTTGAGTGGATAGCCTCTTGAACCAGGAGGATATTATCTTGAATCTTTCGCCCTTTAATGAACCCCCCTTGATTCTCCGGGATGATTCTAGGGAGAATTTTTTTAAGCCTATTAGCGATTATTTTTGTTATTATCTTGTAACTTAGGTTGCAGAGGGAGATTCGGCGGAATCTGGAGAAGGAAGTGGCTCCCTTTTCTTTCGGAATCAAAGTTAAAAAGGCAGAATTAGTGCTTCCCCCAATCCTGCAGGTGGTTTGGGAGTGCCTCACCATCCTTAACAGGTCCAATTTAATAATATCCCAACAACTTATGTAGAATCTGGCCGTAAATCCGTTAGGGCCAGGGGTGCTATCAGGATTCATTCGGAACAGGGCTCTCTTTAGTTCTTTTAAGGAGATGGGGGCAGTAAGAAGATGGTTATCAGCCTCTTGAATCAAGGGAGGAATGAGGTCAAAGGGGTGGTCCAGAGGATTTAAAGGGTCTTCATCTGGAGTAGTAAAGAGATCTTTGAAGGTAAGGAAGGCTGCTTTCTTTATTTCTTCAAAATCTTTTATCAGAGAACCTTGGAAGTTGATTTCAGTTACTGCTTTGAAACTTTTACGAGCTTCTGCTTGTTTGTGAAAATAGTTGGTGTTTTTGTCACCACTCTCTAACCACAAACTTCTTGATTTTTGACGCCCGAATTCCTCTTCAACTCTACAAGCTTGAAAGTAGGACTTTTGAAGCTTTGATTCTTTGGAGAGAGTGCTTTTGGAGATGGGAAGGATGTCCATAGCTTGCTGGTGATTTTCTAGGGATTTTTGGGCTGCGATTCTACAATAAGTAGGGGAGGATATATGCTTAGCCCAATCCTTTAGATTGTACTTGAGTCTCTTAAGTTTTTGCTCGCAGGAGAAGGAAGGGGATCTAGGGATTGGGGTACACCAGGAATTCAAGACTACTTGCTGGAAATTCTCTTGGAGCAGCCAGAGCGGGCTAAAGTGGAAAGGTATAGGGCCAAGATTGGGCTCAGAGGAGAGCTCCAGCAAGATCGGTTTGTGGTCAAAGGTGCAGTTGGGGAGAATTTTAGAGGAATCTAGAAATCCAGATATGAG
The DNA here is from genome assembly GCA_001517045.1 of Pseudotsuga menziesii. Classification (NCBI taxonomy): domain Eukaryota; kingdom Viridiplantae; phylum Streptophyta; class Pinopsida; order Pinales; family Pinaceae; genus Pseudotsuga; species Pseudotsuga menziesii. Next base: position 121,280 of record LPNX011046205.1, read on the forward strand.
GAAATCAAATTGAATGAGGAATCTGTCAAGGCGGGATGCAATATGCCCAGGGCCCAGCCTTTTGTTGGTCCAGGTAAATTTTCCTGTGGGAGGATTTATATCCATCAGGTCCCAGTTGAGGATAATTTCCTCAACCCATTCTCTAGCTTGATCCCTTATTGGAGAACCACCTTTCTTCTCTTCAGTGGCCAGGGTGACATTGAGATCTCCTGCAATGATGATGTTTCTGGGATTGTGCAAGCTTAGAAACGAGTCAATGGAATCTCAACATTTTCATTTTTCAGAATAGAGAGTAGGAACATACATATTGAAGAGACTTACTTGCTGACCAGAGACCCGGTGGAGAAAATTAGTGAAAACCTAGTGATCGCTACTTTCTTCATTAGCCAGCTCAAATTTGGCAGAGTCCCGGAAAGTGGCTATTCCTCCTGAGGCCCCCTTTGAACTTATTACTTTCCCAGGGACCTTTTTCCAGAAGGAGTGTCCTACTTGATAGAGGATTGAATCCTCCATTTTTGTCTCCTGAATTAGCAGAATATCCGGCTTGTTTATTCTGATGATGTCTTTCAGTGCTTCTTCTTTCATTTTGGAGCCTAAACCTCTGCAGTTCCAGGAGACGTATCGCATTTAAACTTTCTTGGGGGGGAGGCCCCTTTGGAGGCCTGGCCTTGCTTCGATCTAGTGCTGATAATGTTTGTCAGAGTTTTTTGAGTTCCTTTGGCTACATCCTGAAAGGACTTCTCTTCTCTGTCCTTTTTCTTTTATTTTCATCCTCTGGTGGATCTCAGGGGCGTTGCATGTGAGCTGCTGGATTCCAAGGCTCCTTCATCAGAGTAACCGCCTTGGTCAGAGTCTAGGTTAGATGGATCCTCCTCCTGGTCGATGATATTCAAATGCTCTCCTACAGGGGTGAAGGGGGGTCTCTTAGGATCAGAGGCGAGAAGGGGGATGTCATCAGAGATGACAGCAGGTATTTCTAAGACAGGCTGCTTGGGGATTTCTCCCGGTTCAATGGGTTCTGCCAAAGAAGGTTCAGAGCTATTTCTTACTACTGTTGGAGTTCCTTCAATAGCATAGGGGTGACAAGGGGTTGTCGATTTGGAGTTTGACGCCTGAACAGGATTGGTTCCTTCTGAGGACGGCCCCTTACTGCCTGGATTAGGGATATGGGCTTGCAAACCGGTTCCTGGTCTTTTCTCTTGAGCTTTCGAGGTTGCTTTCCCTTTCTTGACTCTTTGCCATCCTTCTGTTTCTTCCCCTTGTTGATTTTTGGGACAGTTTCTTTGAAAATTTCCATGCTCATGGCAGTGTCTGCATTTGAAGGGAAGTTGCTCATAATCCAACTGTTGATAGTGCTGCCAAGAACCCACAGAGATCTTGATTGCTTCTGGAAGACCAGCCTCAAGTTCCACCTCAACACAGATTCTTGCACAGGAGTATTGTCCCTTGGGGTCTTCCTTGTCAATGTAGTGGCCAAGACCATTCCCTATTTTTTCCAGAGATTCAGAGTTCCAGCAATGCGCTAGAAGATTTGGGAGACAAACCCAAACAGTGACCTCCTTTGGGGCAGCAACATTTGGGTCAAAATACGGGGTCCAGCGGTTGAGATACAGGCCCTAAGAGCCCATGAAGTAAGGTCCATTTCGAAAAATGAGATCTTGTTCATCTTTGGAAATGAATTCGAAAATATAGAAGCCTATGCCCACCGGATAGCAAGTCACGTTGTTCTTCAGGTGAGGCCTCCAGTTTCTTTGAATCCAATCATCAGTGGTTCTGGTGGATGGCCATAAACCCATGAAATTCCCGACCAGACCACGTACGGAAAATCCAGAGCAATCTTAATGGGTTTTTCTTCTGGCAAGGCAATTTCAGGTATTGCGTCCAGTTTCTTAATGAATTTCGGAATAGATGGGGCCACCGGTTTCTTCCCGACAGGCGCTAAGAGCCTCCTGAAGGCTTCCTCAGCAGAGATAGGCAGGGAGGGAGGGGAATCCCCTCCCCCAGGAGTAGCCATGGCGGCTGCTGGACAGCGCACGCAGCAAAACCCTAGCTCTCACTGTGCGCATGCAGCGAACGAACCGGTCAAACCTCTATGAAAATTACATCTGAATGTTATGTAATTGTTAGCTCCAATTTATATGTTAGTTATTATCATATTGTTATTTTTTTATTTATTTAATAAATGACAGATAGGGTTTACTCAGAGTTCTTTGAAAAGATATAGATAGACTCTGTAACTTAGTTTGTTCTTTATAATTTAAATATTTTAATATCACCCTACTTGGTTTATAGTATTTGTTAGACTTAGTTTAGTTTATATGATTAGTAAATAAAACTAAGTGTTTGTATTTTATTTCTTTATTTAGTTGAATGTAATAAAATAGCTTGATTGTTATATTTCTATTGCGTTGCAAATAGTTACTAAATATATACAAAGGAATATTTCTATAATGTAACACAGTTTAACCTCCAGCATATTTTAACTTGAAATAAAAGAATAATCTATTGTCTGTAAATACAACGTTTATCTACTAAGGTATTTTCTTAACATATTAATCCTTTTACCTGAACTAGATTACTGCTATTTCTTTTCCAGTATATTTACATACATAATCTTGTAAAAACAATAACATAGATACCCAGATTATTGTTCTTTTTTATAATAACCTACATACTGAAATAAATTACTCTGCTATTATGAAATGCAGAACCACATCTATTCAATTCAGTCTCTTATCATTTTTTTTCATCTACTTTAAAGGCTCTGTCTGTGCTGGAGTACGGCCTGGTCCTTCCAGGTGTGGAAAAACACAGATGAGAATTATTTTCCATCTAATTCAGATTCATTTCTTCAATAATCTAAAAGATTACTAACTCTAACATTTTACAACTAAATATTTAACATTCATTTAACAGTCAGATTCATATTTAACTATCTAACACAGTAAAACAAAATAATGTAGAACCTGATTAGGATAGACAACAACAGTGTTAGGAGGTCGTTCCTCCCTACCAAACTCCTAGAGAGCGCTCAAACAACGCTTCCACGGGACCCCTGAGCCTGTTCCTGGTCTTCTTAGCTGAGAACTAGTGGAGCATGCAAACAATAGACTAGTCCAATGACTCAGTAAAACACTCTGCACTCAGCAGTAATATCCTTCAGCTGAAAAGTTGCACTAGATCACTTAGCAGTTATCCCCTCAAACTCTTTCCACAATTCCCTTCCATTGAATTTCTATGAAGTACATTCACCTGAATGATCACTTCTTTAGAAATGAGCAGCCTCGGCTCTCTTCAATGGGCATTTTTATAAAGATTGCCTAGGTCTTTTGCGTCATTTGTCATTAATTGAGCCACCTGCTCTGATTCCACTTTCTTGGAGAATCATGACCCTAAATATAGGGAGGTTGCAACCACCTGCAACAGTTGGAAGTGGTTTGAGGATGCTGCCACATGTCTTTTTTCTCTCCACCCAGTATCCTCCACCAATTTGACCAATAAACACTCTTTTAATAGCTCTCCTAAGCTATTTTCTCCACCTTTATTTATTTATAATTAAAATATTCAGAATTACATTAAATATCCTTGACTCTGCTGAGTCGTCAATTACACCTTAGCATAAAATTTAACATATTGTCCTTAAATAAAATCAAATAAGATAATATTGTTTTTTACAAAATTGGGGCATGTGACAAATCCAATGCCAATCAAATGTTAGGTTGATCTTCTTTTTATATGATATATGGTAAAAAAACATCCATGGGAAAGTGTAAGTTAATTAAAATATTATAATCACAACAAATATGAAGTAAAGAAATTTCAAATAGTCCTCATAGATTTTGTGATCGACCTTTTTTTGCCTTGTCGTCACATCTTATGGTTCGAATGGATTCTATTTTGTTTTCTCTATTGCAATAATAAAACAATTGAAAGTGAGTATTCCACGCAATAAAAACTCTATTATTACACATAAAAGAATTAATGGGTACAATTCTTTGATGCACATTATTGTCGGGATAATTCTTCCCATGATTTAGTTGTTCTTATTTCTTTTACTATATTCTTGGATACATTTTTGGACACCCCTACCAACATTATTCATATATCATATCATTCAATGTCCTTGATTTTTTTAATCTTCTTGAAAAACAAAAATCATAATAAAAATTCTTTTTTTCTTTCTATGAAATAAATATAGCAAGAATTTAATTTGATATTTTTTTAGACTATTAAATATATATATATATATATATATATATAGTAATAATACTCTCTAATTGTTTTGTTTTTTATACGGTTTTATTATTGTTGGTCTGACAAGTCTCATTTCTCATTGCTCTAAAAATGTTTGTTGTAGTTTAAAAATAGCTTGGTTCTTGGATTCATTGGATTGATTTTTGTAATTTAATTGAAAAGACCATATTTACATTCTTTCCACTATATCTCTCATAGTATTATAAAAAAAATCTCTCTATCATTAACTTCCAATACAACTCCAAATATACTAAGGACCAATTCATCGTCATTTCCTTTGTAATTTTTTCTTCTTAAGAGGGCCTTTTCTTCATTCATTTTGTTCCTTACACAACAATAAATGTGTGCAAAATTCAATGTTTGAAACATATTAATTTATATTGTCAAGATGTACATTATTACTAAAAAATCAGTGAAAAACTTCATATTAATCACCTTTTGATCCACCAAATTCTCTTGCTTGCAACACTTCCATCAAACATTTATGCTCTTTTCCACTTAGATTGTGAACAAACTTATCAATTTTTTCCAAGTTTTTGCTTTGCATAACACACATTAACCAATAAACAACTACACAAAACCCTCACACTAATACACATGCAGGATTTTGTGCCAAGCGGTGTGTTATATAGTACTAAATGCATCAATGCATTTATACTATATAATGGGCACCACACAAACCAAAAACAAATTTTCGTTTCTTTCAAATTGTTAAAGATGAGTTTCATAATCCAAGGAAATGAGGGGCACCAATCCATTATCCTTACATCAAAATAATCATCAGGGCTAAAAATGCCCTAATGAAGAAATGTCACAATCCCCCCAAAAAAACAAATATCATTGTGAAAGTGTAAAATAAAGTAAACCCGTGTTGCCATTGTTTGCACCTACACAAAATTAAAGGGAAGAAAAAAAATAGGGTTTGCATTGTTGAAGGTCTCTTAAACACTTCAATTTTTATGAATTGAATTATAAATAGGAATAGTAATAAATTAAAAAATTCAATAATTTATGAATTAATCGTGGGAAATTTTGTTTGGATGAAAAGAATGAATTTAGATATCTAGAATTTCTCCTCTACATTTTTTTTATGCAATCCACGATGGCCCCTTACATTTTTTTTGTTGATAAAAGATATGTCCACTTTAATCTCTTACTTGGTAAATGTCTCTTGCATGAGTATCTCCTTTAACTTTTGGCACAACAATTAGGATTTTGAACTCACGTTTACAAAATGAAATCATGTTTTTTTCTTCATTTCATTTCTCAACACATTTATGAAAAATGCATTGTCTATTTTCAAATAAAAATTTGCAAGCGGTGTGTTCATTAGTGTTAAGTGGACAATTCCATTGTAATACCGTGAATGCATCATAGTAACAAATTTCAACACAAATGAAAGTGTAAATCTCCACTTATATTACTTCCTACAAAACATTTTCTTCATTGCACAATAAAATAAATCCTATCGATGCATCTCATATAAACTATTGTACCAACGCACATAATTTAAATAAAATAGGTACATAGACTACTTAAAAAATACTTTCTAAATTATGTTTGAAGTTAAAATGTTACATGCTTCCCACACTTTCTTTTAAGAATGCACACACATATTGATTGTCATTTTGGTTAAAATGCAGAGATGGGGAGGGGGGGTTGATAATGTCAAATGGTTGAATCTTCAAATTCCTCATTCCATATCGTTCTAAGTTTACTAAGTCCTTCATTTCCATTTATATAAAGCCTATATTTTATTTACGTTGTGATTATATAATTAAATATCATCTACCTTTGCACATGCATTTGAACAATGTTGCATTGACTTTTACAAGATCATGATTTTAGATCAAGTTTTAATGTGTACGATATTCCACCAATCCAACCTATACTAAAATTTTGCAATCTCTTATTTGGATAAAGATACCATAGACAAATTATATATGGAAATGGAGAGCTACTTTACCCCTACCAACTATAACATGCCATATTCTAGCAATCGTCTTGGGCCAATGGTGCTTCATAACCTTGAAATAGATCTCTTTTATGACACACTGGTAGAGTGTGTCTATTTAAATGCAAAGGGTTAAAAATGAATCATGAACAAGTCATAGTGTCTCATTATGTTACTGGTTGAATCCCCAAAGTTTTCAATATGATTACCCCCATTAATGTCAATAATCTATAAGGTTGTAGGATCACTTCCATATGCTCATTTTTTGACAAATTGGAATCCAAATCAATTGCATTTCATTTGAAATTGACCAACACATTTACTTATATTGAGTGAATAAATAGTTATAGAGATCCAAAATATGATTTCAATACTATCCAACACATATTTACTAGGAGATCCAAAAAATTGTACAAGTTGAAAGAAACAACGTCTAAGTACATACCAAGGTCAATTCAATTCTTAGAGGATGGCAATGACTTCTCTCTTCATATCCATATGCAAATTAAGTACCCACCTTTTTCAAATCACACTTTTATGGTGTTCAATCATATTCCTTTCTTATGCCCAATGGTTGGAATGAATTCTCCTTTTGTAATAATAATTACATGATTTCCAAAGCTTAGATATATGCTATAAATCTTGGGTTGTTTATCATTTCACATGTGTTCATTCCTCCCAAACAATTAATAGAGCTTGTGCCATTGTTTGGTCTTATTTATAGTTATAATAATTACTTGAATATTTTTAAATACAAACATGGCATTTCCATGTATAGTGTGTGCAGGAAAAGCTATGCTTTCAAAAACTTTGACAAGAAGAGCATGTTATATATTGATTGCCATTCATCACTCATGGCAACATTACAGAGTTCCCAAATAGTTGTATGTTGTCATTGTTCAGTACAAATTTTTCATTTGAGGAAAATTACAATGAAAAATATTTCTTTGTCATTTGAGGAAGAGTTGAGCACATGTTTTCAAAAGGGCATCATGTTCACATAAAAACTGTGGCAGGACCCCTACATTGGGAATTGCACCATAGTATCATTGTGGAGGAGTGGTATTATATTCTACCAATTGTTGTTGTGGTGGAGGAAAAAGATTATTTAAGAAACTTTTTGTGAGGTGGAACCTTGCTTAGCCATATACTTATGAATTTCCTCCATGTTCTGACACTAGTAGGTGAGATGGTCACCTTTACGGATTGTACAAGGAAATCAAGGGGGGTGTTTTCGTCCCCCTTATTAGGTAGTATCATTTGTTTTTGGATTGGTCTTTTTCCCCTCTTTATTTTTTATTCTTACAATTGTTTTGCTTCTTACCTCCCTGTTGATTACTATTACCAGTTGGTGTGGTTTGCACTATATTGAATTGGGAGGGTTGGGTCAGGGTTGAAGATGAAGTGGATACAAGTTGACTAGAATTTGGGGATTAATTAATGGCAATTCGACTAATTTGATCAACCAATTGACTCGTAGGAGTGGTCATGACAATGCCTACAAACCCATTGGCATGGAGACTGGGAGTATGTTTGATATGTTCAGTTAAAGGACAAGGGGCATTAGGAATGATGCCATATAAGGTGCATGATTGGGAATAGATTAAATTTGTTTGTTGCACCTTTAGTATGACTTGCTCCTCTGTAAGTGAACCTTACATAGTGACATCCTTAGCTATCAGTGGAAATAAATACTTGAAAAACCAATCGGCTAAAATCAAATCTAAGATTTTAGCATGAATGAGGCATCACCTTATTCTCCACTCATGAATATGATCATATATATGAGTGGAGGTACTTTGACGTAGTGATGTCAATAGTTTGGTCCTAGTCTCATAGAAATTGGGAAACTAAAAATTTGCCAAAAAATTCCATGGATAAGATGAAAAATCATTGTAAGAGGCACTGGGTAACTTAATATACTATTTCACTACAATGCCTATCAAGGTGCATTGGAACAACCTAAAGTGACAACTATAATCCACCGAAAAGTTGGTTGAACATCAAAAGTAAAAATTCATGACATTATTTGATGGATCCTCACCTAGTTTTCCATCGAACTTAGGAATGTCCAATGGGATTTTGGAAAGTATAGCCATTCATGATGGTTGATGGAACATCGGGTCATCAGTTAAATGTGAGAGATCTGAAATATTAAATGTCACCAAAAATGGAAACTTGGTGTTGTAAAAGGAATCTTGAGCATAAAGGGAAGCACCTGAAGGACTCCCTTGTGAGACACAACTCCCAACCACTGCAATCCCTGGATTATTTTGAAACTAAAGCATAATATGACCCTCTAGTATTGATTCGATGTGGGTAGCAGGTCCAACTATTCTAGTGAAGGTCCATCAAAAATGGAAATCAAATTACCAAATGGGATTTGAGGCATAACATGGCTTCCAAGAAAATCGTCACTAGTAGTGAGACTAGTGTCAACTAGAAAATTCCAACCAAAAGGGGGGATCGTAATAGGGATAGTGGAATTCACTAGAGAAAAATATGCATACCCACCACTAGCCCTAACAACAGGGGGGTTTGATTGGAAAACAATGAAAAACGTAGTATAATTGGAAGTATCGGGCGTAGGAATTGAAGCATGGATTGTTGAGGAAGAAAATATTGATGAAGTAAAAGAAAAATGGTTAGATAGTCGAAGAGGCATTCCCCATAAAGGAACACTTGCCACAAGGTATAGATATATTGGGATGTTGATGGTGTTTATAGGAATCATTAGGGAAATACATGTGTTTTATCGAGACAAACTAGAGAAATAAGGAAATGAACACTTAGGGATAGACGGTTTTCCCATTACAGACATCGTTAACCAATAATTATCCTTGACCTTGGGATCCATGGAATGGGGCCTCCCTACTTGAATCATGACATGAAAGTTAATATATTTCAATAGAGGATTAAAATGTGAAGTTTGATTCTTACAAATAACCTTTATCTTAGGTAGATCAAAATGTACCAACAGTGGAGAGTGTGTATGTGGGGAAGAATAAATGTGAGCACCTAACTCTGTGGTTTTTTCACAATCAATTGAAGGATTATATTTCCTACATCTAGTCAGTGGGCCCTAAAACTTGGGAGAGGCCCCACATAATCACCTTGAATGATGAATAAGTTGATCAACCATGGTGACTAATAGAATATCAAACAACTCAACCTATGTCCAAACTAGTCACAAACAACAAAGAGAACACCCCTATGAAAAAATAAAGGTACCAACAAGCAAACTTACTCTCCTAAAGAATGGAACCTCAAGGTAATCATTTCCAAGAATCCCACTACAGTGAAGAGATAAACAAGGGCCTTTTGAAAATTAATCATGGGTTTAAAGGGACCCAAGGCTGATCAACGAAGGTGCAAAGGACACAGTTAAGGCAACCTCTCATTTCACAATCACTGAAGGCACAAGTACCCTCGTGAATATAGGAACCCTCCAAGGGAGTGAAGGAGAATGATTATGTGTGTGCCTTAGGTACCACAAGCACTTCCTATTTCAGGGAAAATCCCCTAATGACCATGGGTTAAGTCATCACAAAGTGAGCCCCATAAAGAAACTTGAACAATTTCAAAACAAGCAATCAAAATGAAGATTTGTAACGAACTATAAACTAAAAAAAGAAAATAAAAATCCTACCTGTAGCCCAAAGTTTGAAGTATATCCCTTCCTAGAATATTTGGTCCAATAATGTTCTTAAATATCTACAATCAAGGAGGAAACAAAAACATGAAAAAGAATAGTTGCAACTATAAAAATATTTGACAACAAATGAAAATATTAAATAATCAAGATACAATAAACATGTTTTAACACATTGACTCAACAGGAAAACAAGTTCTTTGTGTTAATAAAACAAAAATACACAATAAGTTTTTCACCTAATCCTCATTGTGGAATTGTTCTAAGAATGGTGTCTAAATTCCTCCACCTGGGTCACACACTTGCAATACTTATGTATGCTCCACACAAAGCAAGCCTAAGAAAGCATAATGATATATTTATAAATAGATAAGAGGTGAAGATTGCTAGAAATGCAGCTTTGCATAAAAAGTAAATATTCTTGCAGTTTCAGGATAATGGCAGTGGATTTTATGCATAAAATGTCAACATAAGGATTCTATAGGTATTCTCTCCTTCTCAAATTCTCTTTATCCTCTTTTATACTTTTGGGAAGGTAGATAAGGAAGTTAGCGTAGTTATTCACAGGAAAAAGGAGGTTATAACCCATGAAAATTATTCCACTTTTCTTAAGAAATAAATATTGTTTACCTCAAAACAGGGTCATACATGGGTTGTACATTGTCAAGAAATGTATACATGGGAAATCACTAGTACATATGGCTCAAAAGTACCATGAAATATTCCCACGAATAAGTTAAAATCAATTTTTTTGTGGATAAACAGATAAAAAATTTGAAAAAAAAGCGTTATGGCCCCCAATAATCATCGTTATAGAGACGACAATAATGTTTTGTCACTATAGCGATGAATGTTCATGGCATAGTGACATATATGAGTTGTTTGTTGTTGCAGAAATGAAAACTTAACACATGCAACATCAACAGACATCACAGTAACGGTCATTGACCTTTTGTTACTGTTGAAATTTGATTGTTGTGCATTTTCCATGGAACCAGTACGATCATTGATCTATAAATACATGTTCTTAAGAAATATTTCAACAAATTAATTGCTACAGTTGCAACAATTTTTCTGTTGATTCTTCGATCTGTGATTTCAAGGGTCTAGTATTGGTTTAACACATCGAATTTTTTATCTCCTTCGTTTTCTAGGTTAGTATTTTTAAATTCTTTTTCTCCTTCAATGTGTATGGTCATACATAAAGTAGTCCACTATTCATTTTATCCTCAATACTAAGTCTTATATAGATTTGTCACTTAGAATTTGATAGATACATGATCTATTTTTTAAGACCATGGAAGGACATTTACTAATTAGATTTTTCACTTTCCATGTCAAGTCCTTAAATTTTATATCTCCTTTAATATATATATATATATATATATATATATAATCTATTCAATTTTTCTTATATATTGATTGTTTCTTTTGTTCTTATAGGCTATTAGAATGTCAAATAAATATACTTGGGAAGAAAATAATAAGAGTTATGTTGAGTTTAAGGAAGTATTGGAGGAAAAGGGTGATGAAAAGTGTTATTTCCCTTGCAATGATTGCAGGGGTTTGCGAACAAGAAGACTTTTAAGAACAATAGCTGAAAAATGTTGTAAGGAGAAGGGGTATGTTGAAGGGGGGTATGAATATCATCCATTGGCAAGACGTTATTCAATACATATTGTACTTCTTGTAATATTACTGATCATGTATTCATAATATGTTTTATCATTTTAAATATATGTGTTGTATATTATACACTAATGTTATTGCATTGTTTGTAAATATAAATACAATTCCCCCTAAATGTCAATCGCTAGACAGATATTTGCCACATAATAGTAGAAATACTAATTTAAATGGTGAGGAACATGGAGATCAGAATATTGAAGATCGAGTTCTTAATGATCCTATGGACTAAGATGATGTTATTGATACAAATGACGAAGACGAGATAAATAGATTGATCCAAGACACATTTTCTCCATTGGATGAGGACAACCTCCATGATACTCATTATGCTCCTCTACTCAAGAAATCCCAAGAACCTCTTTATGAAGGCTCGACAACAAATCTTCCATTTTCTATACCATTTTTGGTGAACTTGAAGGTTTTGAATGGTTTATCAAACACTTATTTCACACAGTATGTAATGTATTAATTGCATCTTCACACTGGGTGTCAAAAGTTGACTATTTTCCTCTATTTTTAATGTTAATTAATTTGTCGATTAGGTGTAGGTCATTGCAATTGTTAATTAATTCACAAACAAAATGCTCAATATAAATTGTCAACCTAGGGAAGTCTAGTTACTTCAAAGGAAACTACGCAAAATATATGCATGGACACACAGTAATTGATAATCATAAATCACCAAGTTCATTCAAAATAAAACCTTGCAACCTAATACTTTTTTCTTCCACTGATCAATCCAATTCTTAATGATAATTCAATATTCAAGAATAAAAAGATTCACAAGCCTTCAAATCACAACAATTCGAAGAATAATTAGCTAGTTTTACTTTTGCATGAAGTTAAATCCAATCTACGGTTGCAAGGAAAGTTGTTCTGCAATTAAAACACTCTAAAACAATAATTTCATTCAATAAAATCACGCATCACTACCAATCTCAGAAACAAAGGAAGTTAAACATTAATTAAACCAGGTGACAGAACACATGTGTAACAACAATCATTCTCGAATTCGATGACACACTGTTGGAAAAAAAATTCACACACTATACACTTTATTGTTCAACAATTATATTCCTAATTAACCAGTTGTTTCAACAACTCAACAGTAAATGTAAATAACAAATCTGACCACACTATTGTAGCAACTAAGAAAGAGATGTAAATAATCACTCAACAAACACACTATCTTGGCAAATACGAATCTAATTACAATCCCACACCAAAATAATAACAAGAACTAAATAACTACCTAATCAGGAAACTTTGAGAGAAGGTGGGCCTCTTCCTTATAACATAGATACCTTCACAAATTAGAAGGAATTAATACACAATAGATCGGGAAAATTATGCCACTTTCATTGATAAAATAAGTCAAGTATGAAACTTCTCCACCCCTGTTACAATTGTTATTTATTCAGTAGTCCCTTCATGGATGACCCAATTCTCTTTAATATTAAGGATGACCAATTGAGATCCTTCAAATTCGGACATCCAGTAGAATTGAAGATCCTCGGGCTATCAAATCAATATCCAAAATAAAAACAATTACATCATCTTATTACAATAGCAACAAAGACCATTTCATAAGAATTCCTGGTTTAAAATACCGAACTAATACAATGCCTTATAAATATCAATGAGCCACGTAGATGAATAGGTTAACATGTCCTGCAACGACCTTGATATAGTGCCCAAAAGAAGTGGAATTGCACACTCATAACTTTCCTTTCCCATGTGTATCGGCAAGTTGTTTTATCCAATTTTTATGTAGCCTTTAACTGTCTTCATTAATCCATCTTAGGTTAGCTTATTCATGAAACAAAAACCCATAAACACAAATAAAATTAAACATTAATTTGACAAAATAAAGATGAATTATACTTGCTCATAATCATGCTTTTCCTTAGAGAAAATACCATTTTGGATGTAATAATAAAGGGAAAAAACATTAGAGATATGCAATATTTATGATTTATATTGTTTACATTTCATTTTTTGTCAATGTTGCACATTGTTGCGTGAATTTCTATTACCACCAACAAATAATTTACCATGCACATGTCAAGAAGTATTCCTGATTATGAAAGAAATCATAGTGGAGTATCAAGCTATTGATGCATGTCCTAGTGATCATATTATATATTATGGACAATATGCATCGGAAAACAAATGCCCACAATGTGAAATTAGTAGATATCGAGCTAATCAAGTAACAAAAAAGGTGCCTCACAAAGTTCTTTGTTATTCCCATAATTCTACGTTTCCAACAACTATTCAAGTGCCAAAGAATAGCATAGTTTATGGATTATCATGCAAAGAATAGAAGTGAATATGGTGTTCTTTGAATTCCTGCAGATGGTTCTGCATTGAAGAACATCGAATAAAAATGGCCAATTTTTTAGATGAACCTCATAATGTTATACTTTCATTGGCAGTTGATGCTTTCAATCCTTTTGGAGAGCTTCGTTCTACTTACTCAGTGTGGCATGTTTTTGTCATAAACAATAACCTTCCTCTTTGGATGTCGATAAAGAGAAAGAAAACAATGTTGGCAATGATTATTCCAGGTATTTTTTTTAAATTAATTGTATTATTTCATTTCTATGTTTCCTTGTTGCATGAGAAAACCTTTCAATATATTGGGACACAAAACTATAAATAGCATTGTATGTTGAATCAATTAGGTAAGTACCAAGTTAAAGAGATGAATGTATTAATTGAGCCTCTTATCGATGATATATTCAAGTTAATGGGTTGGCATCACTATGTATGACATCTCTAGACCAATAAGGCAGAAACAATTTCAGTTCCATGGAATACTTGCATGGACAATTCATGATGCTCTTGGGTTAACACATTTTTGTGGTATGTAACTTTCTGTTTCACTTTAAAATTATATGTTTTAAGGTAAATATCATGCATTAATTATTATTTAAATTAATAATATTTTGATGCTATAACATTAATACATATATCTTGCATGTCTTCAAACAAAAGGAAAATTTGTGTGTCCATTCTGTGGTCCTATGATAAAATCTCGTCATTCAATAAGTTTAGGAAAGGAGTTGTTTGATGTGTATAGGCACTTCCTCCCTAAGAACCATAGATATCAAACTACCGAGAAAAAAATTCAATGGTAAAGAAGAGAATGGAAAGAAACCGCGAAGAATTACACCTCACCTATAGAAGTTGGTATATAATAGAAATCGTCGAGGTATGCAAATTGTATATGTATCATATAAATATGTAATATTATGAATTTTATACTTTTACTGAATTTTATGTACCATGGGTGTCATGATATATCGTTAATGTGTTTTCATTTATGTTTAATGAATGTTATTAAGGCATGAATGGGATTCCACTAGGAATGAAGAGTTATCCCATACAATTCAGTAGGTTTCCTTACTACAAGCACCTACAAATAGCTCATTTGTTCAATACAATGCATATTGGGAAGAATGTAACATAAATGATATGGAGAATCTTAGATGGAAGGATTGGCAAAGATAAAATTGGAAAAAATTGTAGTGACGTTGCATAATCCAATCACGCATTGCAAAGTGTAATTAATTCCAATGTCGGAGATGGGGACCAAGATATTAGTCTTCCATGGTTATTGATAGAACAACAAAGCAATGTTATAAAAGAGTTCATTCGTAAAATAAAGTTTTCAATGGGGATTTTGTCAAACATACAAAATATCTTAACAAAAAAAGGTGATTTTTGTGGTGTTAAAACTCATGGCTGGCATACATTCATTAAGGTAACTATTTACATCTGTAATTTCTATTTAGTACATCTTATAGTAATTGTTGTCTCTTATTTGGAAACAAATAATGATTTGCTTTTTGTTACAGTACGTTCTACCTCTATCTCTCCCATATAGCTTTGACAACAACATAAAACAAGTTATATATGATATTGGTAAATACATGAGGTAAGTAACAATTTATATGCATGAAAATGTTTGTTCATTTTGTTTCATAGCTTATTGACATATTGTGTTTTACATGTTGGAACTTTATTATATATGCATCAATCATGTTGATCACTGTTATTTTCTTGCAAGTATTTTTAGGTGGCTTTCATCTAAAGAAATTCATAAAGAAGATATTAGGTATTGGAAGAGAGAAATTCCCTGTCTAATGTGTGAAATGTAGAAGTATTTACCTCTGGGATTTTTCAATGCACAAGAACACTATCTCATACACCAAGTTGAGGATATTGAATTGTGTGGACCTACACACACAAGGTCAATGTGGATGGTGGAAAGGAATTTGAATTAATTGAAGGATTTTATTAGACAAAGAGAACGTCCTAAGGGTTCTATGGTGCAGATCTATATGGTATATCAATCCATGGTGTACATTAGTCAGTATATTCCAAATTTAGCAAAAAATATCAAGTTGTGTTGCATTTGGCATGTCAACTCCATCAACAAATTTGAATGGGGGTCTTGTTGGGGAAAGGTAGAATGAGGAAAGTGAAAGGTAATTAGATGGTGTAGATTTAATTTATTACACAATTAATTTTTCAATTTCATATATATATATATATATATATATATATATTACTCATATATTTTTTATTATTCCATCAGTATTTTAAGGTAAACTTAGTTTCCTTTAAGGATAACTAATTTACAATTCTTAATTGTTATTTTTTCATATAGTTGATCACGAGTGGGATGCACTACATTTATACATTGCAAACAATCTTGATTGGATGGAGGAATGGATAGAACAATGTACATAATTCTATGGTATCTTATCATGGGAAGGGGTGAGTAAATTGATTAAAACAGTGCATTGTCATCGAGAAGAATATCCCAATGAACTTACGCAAAGGGTAATTGATTTAGCATGTGGTTTAAAACATAAAAAGGAAAGTATATTTACCCTACTCATTTTTTTTCCTTTTTTCCCATTATATTAATGCATTTCTTTTGTTTATTTTTTCTTATATATTTATGTATTGAGTCAAGCATGATGCAGTTGATACACCACAAGGCTATGTGGTGCAATGGTCATAAATTTTGCATAAAAAGTTGGATGACAAGAAGAAAACATTTCATTATGGGATAACTACAATTTTTCAAGTCACTAATGTTTCCTCCAGAAGTGACAAGCATCCAGAAGTATCTGAAAATAGGTAGCATGGTTATTTAGAAGATATAATTGAGTGTGACTTTAATTCCTTTAAAATAGTTATGCTTGAGGTCAAATGGTACAGCCTATGAATGAATGAACATGATCCCGAAAGAAATGGTATTGAGCATGCCAATGGATTTACCATGGTTAATACAAGGGAACTTGAGTCGGGTACAAAGCCTTATGTTCTTCCAAGTCAATATGAGAAGGTATTTTACTCAGGGGTGTTAGGTAATGCAGGTTGTTCATACATTGTTATATATGATCTAAGAGGAAGATCGGTCAAGTATAATGCATAGGAAGAAGACAATGTTGAAGAAGAAGGTGATGCATATCATGAGCAGTTGGCCACTGCAAATGTGTCAGACGAAGAAGACGATCAAGAAGTTGATCATCCAAATGACGTAGCAGACAATGTAGTACTCGGTGATGATATTGATGATGAATATATAACCAAAAATGACATTGACGATGATGTTGATATGAGTGATCCTTTCAACAATAGTGGTTCTGAACCAGACGATGAGACATATGTTGAGTCAAATAAAGAAGATTATGATGATGATGATATTGATTATTAGTTATCATCATCATCAATGTTATCATTATCATCATCATCATCATATTCACTGTTATCATTAGCATCACCATTTTCATCGTCGTCATCATCATCATCATCACCATCATCACCATCACCATAATCATTATCATCATCACCATCATATTCTTCATCTTTATGATCATCATTGGTATCATCATATTCATCCTCACCATCCTCATCATTATCATTGTCGTCATCATCATCATCATCGCCATCATCATCACCATCATCATCACCATCACCATCACTATCATCATCACAATCATCCTCATAATCATCATCGACATCATCCCCATCCTCCTCATCGTCAATGT
Source organism: Pseudotsuga menziesii (assembly GCA_001517045.1). NCBI lineage: Eukaryota > Viridiplantae > Streptophyta > Pinopsida > Pinales > Pinaceae > Pseudotsuga > Pseudotsuga menziesii. Next base: position 138,900 of record LPNX011046205.1, read on the forward strand.
TATAATCATCATCATCATCAATGTTATCATCATCGTCATCGTCATCGTCGTCATCAGCATCATCATCATCTTCATTGTTATCATCAGTATCATCATCATCATCTTTACTAGCATCATCATCATCATCATCGTTGTTGTTGTTGTTGGCTCTTTTCCCCCTGCGACCCAGGTTCAGCCCCTCTTTTTGGTCAGCGCAACAAATCCCAAGATATTGGCTCAACAGAGCAAAGCCCAACCAGCAGCACCTGTGACACAGATGTCGTCTCACCCAAGATATATCAGTTCTATGGGTAACTTCCAGAACCATGTTTTTGTAGTTTGTGTGGGAGGGTGTTTTAAGTCCTTGGCGTTGCGCCAAGGTTTCCAACGAAGACCAGGAAGTTGGGTTGGTGGTTTGAACGTTCTATGTCAACACAGGGTATTATTTCCCTTATTTATGAAATCTTACACAAATGCACAATGAATAGACATCACAGACATATTCATTACTTGAAATACATCATTCATAAAGTTGTTCATTTAAAGCACAATAACCAATCAATCATTAAACACAGTAAATATGCACTTGTATAAGCTACTCAACATTCACACATATACATAACATGTAACTTGGAAACCAAGCCAGGAAAAAACCATAAGGTGCTCTTCATCTGGCATTGGCATGAGGAAATAGATGCACCTTTTATCTGTACATAAAGCTGCAGACTCTGTTCAATATCTTCTCTTCTATCTCTATAGACTTCCCCTCCCTCTCATGCTCTCTGATCTTCTCTATATTTATCACTCTACTCTACTTCTACTCAGTGATCCAAACACATCCTGGATCGATTCAACCTTCTCCATCTGTTTGCGCACTCAGATGCAGAACCATGACTCTGATGCACTCAGTGATCTAGAGTCAATAACCAAAACTGTCTACCTCTAGTCTAGCTCCAGTGTCTTTCCCAAGGGTCTAGACACTTACTCAAAAACTGTTGTCTCAACTAATCAACTCAAAATCATCTAAACAAGAACTAGCTAACGGGCTAACTGGTTAACCGACTAACCCATTTACAGGTTGGGTTTCTCCTAGGCTAGCCTTATTACAGACTCAATATACTCCCATACATGATTTGTACATACTCAATACTAACTCGATACAGACTCTAACAGACTCAGCTTCAGTCTCTATCCTAGCTGACTTACTATCTTCAGCCCACAGGTTGTCTTTCCTATTCTAGCAATATATGACCAAAAAGGCATTATCGACCTGACTTACAAAAATTACTTTATGCATGTGGTTTTAGTCGGCTCCTGCCGAGCTCATACCCACGATCACTAAGGGTTTTTGCTTCTTCTCTATCATGGCTTACTATCACTTTCTGGTCGTTACCTTATATGCACGCTTGCTTCTGCGAATATTCTTCCATGTCAGCACGTCTCTTGCTTTTTCCTTCCATTGTATCCTACAAAACTGGCACAACTTTCTCGTCTCGCTCCTTCTCTTTACCTTTCTCCTTATCTTCTCTCCTCTATCGCAACATCCTTCTCTTCTTCTTTGATGTTGTTTCCTATGTCGCAAGTCCTTCCTCTTCTTCCTTATACTCTTCTTTCCTTACTTAGGCAGAATTCTATATGAATTCTTCCCTTTTGTCCTAGGACCAATAGGCCTCCAACACTCACCTGTGGATCATCCAGATACACGTGAGCTACTGCTCCATAAACTGACTTGCGCAAATTTCGATCTGAAAATCCTCCATGATTTTTAGCAGCTCCTCTTTTTCTGCACGCACTTCTTCTTTGACTTTCTGCATGTGCTCCACCAGGTCGAAACTGAGGTGTTACGGCATGTTACATTCTATCGAGGCCGCTACTTCATGCACCTTCTGGTGTACAGGCTGTATTATCCCCGTGACCCTTTCTACTTTTTCTTGTAACTCCTTTATGTTTTCCTTGTGTTGTTGTTGTTGTGCATGTGGCATAGTGGTTTGTTATTGTAGGCTACACATTTTTGCAGTTTTAACCTTTTTCTACTCTAGGGGTAGCTTCTTTATCTCATTTCGTATTTGTACTATATTTTCTTCCACCGTAGTCAGGTCATTTCAATATCATGTGATTGCTCATCATCCATTAAGGTTTCTCAAGTCTAGGAAACTTGGTCCACAACCTTACCACATGTTTGTTTGGCATTTTCTATTTCTTTCGCATCATGTGTAGTTGCATCTCTCCTTTGTGCCAACACTTCTGGAGGTGTGATGGGTGTCCTTTACTCCTCTAACTACACTACTTTATTCTTAAGGTATGTCACTAATTCCTCTAATTGTGTTATTTTGGAATATGGGGCCATTTTTGGTGTTATTCCTTTGTCCTCCAAGCTACTACAGGCCAAAGTGATTGCTTCACTGATTCTCTGGTAGCTACCATCTGACTCTAGTTTCTTTTGTTCAACCTCTTGAATTTCATTTTTTAGTTTCCTAAGGTATTGATGTGCATCCTTTACCTGTGTAGCTAGGTGGTGCTCTCGTAGCCTTATTTCGACATTAACATCATTCTAGACAGCATAAACTTCATTCATATGCATAGATGAAAATCTATAATGAGTTGGTTAGTATCCTGAAAATCAATATTAGATTCTGGGGTGCCACACTTAACAGCAACTTTAGGTACCTGTGCCATTATTGGCAGGGTTGGCATAGAGGCCACATTTTTCTACATTCGTAATGTTTCATATGGAGATCGGGATTTCGATGTTGCACTTGGACCATCAACGGAAATCTTAACTTCTTCCACTGCTTTATAGAGAACCTTAAGAAGGTCAGTGACTGTACCTGAAATTTCCTCTTGTTGTTCTTCTATAGAATTGAAACTAGATTGTGTTTCCTCGGTGATTGCTTCAATCATGAGTTGCATACCATCATTATCCAAGATAACAATGTTTGCATTTCGATCATATTTCATCTTCTTATTTGGTCTGATTGGTGGCACTTATAGTTCTTGAGGTTCCCCCTCCTCAACTTGTTATTCCTGAGGTTCCCCTTCCTCGTGTTCGGATTCTAGGTCTGTTGGTAGTGAGGGGGAGTGACTTTCATTACATTGTGCACTATTCGTGTGGTATTCTTCTTCATTTTCCTCCTCTTCTTGGTCTTGGCGATCTTGCTATTGGATTTGTTCTTCAAGTACTGGAACATGCCATTCTATCAGCCACTGATTGACAATTTATTGGACCTCTTCCTTGGTTATGATAAAGTTGACTTGTATCTTCGATTGTTGCGACTGTTGTCATGGTTGTAGGTAAACATCGTGCATACCTAGTTCAAACATAACGATGGAATGAAATTGCTGGACTGTGGTGGCATCTAGCCTTGACATGCTCCTTACCTGATGTAGTATAGCCTCTGCATGCATAAATAATTCAATATTGCTCGCCTGCTATCGTGCTTTGTGCTTCTTTTCAAACCAAAGGTTTTGGTACTTCACCCCTTGACAACGGAATTCCAGGTTAACACCTTGGTAGTGTTCTAGTTCATACCATGCAATGAATGAGATTAAAATTCAAATCCATGATTAGTGGAATGCCCAGCCCATTTCTTGTGCCTCAGTGAATAATCTCCTTCAATAAGATTTGACACCAATTGATTTGAGTCCCTTCCGCATAGAGGTATGCAAGCGCAATTTATCCCATCGTACACTAGTCGGGACGCATTTTTTGGAGTAACTTGGATCTTAATACTTTCACTAAAAATATAACAATGGGGTTATTAATGGTATGAATCAAAAACCCTCTTTTACTTCTTTGTACACCGAACTTTTCCTTCATTCGCTTAGCTATGAATGCCTCTTTATCCTTTTTGAGCAGTGGTGTTGGGTCCATTCTAGTAGATGGCAGGCCTATAATGGCAGCGATGAGCTCAAGAGTCATGGGTATGGGTTTTCCTAACCATAGAACCTCTTCATTGAAAAGTAGAAGTAACTGCTTAACACAGGTGTTAATTTGGGTACCGCGCCCAAAATGTGGCATGTATAGGGACGCTAATATGCCAGACTTCTCCTGTTTTATAGCCCAGTCTTGTATAACATAGCATTGAGGCACCTCTGGTGTGTCTTGCACAATGTTCATATACCTATTGCAGTCTAAGGCTGGTTGTGTCTTGGTGTCATGCTCACCGTAAAATAGACTTTGCACTTTGGGTGAAATATATTTTACTACCTTCACACCCTCTGGTACTAGAGACACTGTCATAGAAGTCTTCCCATTCTTTGGGATTGCAACTGTTGATGTGTTTCTATGTCGGGGTGGGACATATGGTGGCAACAAATTTTGTGTCTCAAAATCCTCTGTCGAGGGGGGTGTTACTGCTCTTCCCTTCCGCTTTCTGGTGCTAGTGCGTTGTGCCTGTTGAGGCACTGTTGGGATTGGTATGTCCTTTCAGATTGGTTTAATGGCCTTCAACTTGACTCCAATGGTGGTTTTCTCATTAATAGGGCGCATTGGTGGTGGGATATATCCAGTAGCGTCTTCCATTATCGGGGTGGGTGATACAGACTCAGATGCAAGTGTGCTTTTGCTTGAGACAAAGATGACCATACTATAACCTCACCAGTTTATTGCTCAGGGTTGACACAATAATAGTATTTTTCTTTGGTATGGGAGGTGCAAATTCAGGGTAGTGAGGCTTGATAAATACCCTAACTGACGCTAGACATACATCATACGTACAATTTAAATTTTCTGAAAGGAATCTGTCCTTTTCACCGCATGGGCATACCGTGGCTCTTAGATCAAATATTTTTCAATTATACCACTACTGTCATGTCATTGAATTAGTTGCTATTGTAAACCAGTAGGTTGGTACGCAAAAATTTCGCTGTCGATTTTTTTTAATGTGATGTCTAATAGTGTGCCCTGTATTTTCACATGTGCAAGATTTTTCCACTTCGCACTTTCCTTCTGACACATGGAGATTATGGCGGTTGGGTCACTATCCCTCGGATCGTTCATGGTATTATACCACGTCGTGTAGTTATGCACAGATATGTTGTATTGATGGAGGCTTGCATCCACAATGGGTATATATTCAAATATCTTCTCCTTTTTTACCTGTAGCGTAGCATCGACTGTTCGATGTTCGCTTGTAAATTCAAATGTATAGGTAAAGTTCATAGTTAAACTTTCCCACTCGACAGTTCCTTATCACAACTCCTTTGAGGTGTACCAAATTCTTGGCTCCATTTCCAAGGTGTGGATGAATCGGTGAACCCATTCTTGTCACGGATATGATTTCCAAGTCGTGCGACGATGCTCAATATGTTTTCTATGATATGACAATCCTGTGTGTTTGTGATCATCATAGTTGATCTCTTCTCCAAATCTGATATCCATTAGTCTTCTACATTGTGTCCATTCGTAGATAGACTGTTTATGTGTACCCCACCATCTAGCAGGCGTAGCTTTCAGCACATAGTCCAAAGAGGACAATCACTAATATTTTGTGACATTTTCATCAAATTCTTCCAAGAAGAATGCAAGGTTAGGAAATCCTTCATACGTAGGCAGCGCACTTGCTTCAGCTACTACCCTTCGATTAACTCTTTTAATTCTCGCACATCTGTGCATGGAGACTTCATACAACCTGTTCTGCCAGTTTTGTAGGGCTTCACCTAAGTCGGACGTGCACGAGATAACACTACGCCAACTCAAGTTTCCCTCTGCTATGGGGTTAATATAATCTTCCTTCGAAGAAATAATGTTATACAGCTGATCCAGATAATTCTCTTTCCCTTCGCTATGTACAGGTTCGACATATCACTTCCCTTCAAGGGGATCAATGGGTTCAACCACTCTTATTTCAGAATATTTGAAAGACAAGATCCTTTTCTTGAAGTTTATGATAGTTTGGTTGTCTATCACCCAATCAATCCCTATAAGCACAGGATAGGGTTTTTTGTCATCAAAAATGTCAATGACCTCGAAGTCGTCATATGTTCTCAAGCCTTCGACCCCCACGGGTACTTGGGATAGCCTACAAATTAGTATCACCTTTGACTTCTTTGCAAGCCTTAGCTGAATAGGAGACCAATCCAGTCACGAGCTATTCATGCTTTCGCATGTTTTACTTGTCAATATATTGACATCTCAACCCAAGTTGAGTATGATATAATCCATATCATAATCTCCTATCTACACAGTCATTCGCATTTCTCGACATGTATTTCATTTTCTTTCAATTTGATTGACTCTTCTTTCAAGGCACAGATATTATGTGTTGTCTTCTATGAGTTTTTTCAATTCTATGACAACATCTTTGTCATGGATTAGTGCTAAACAACTTTTGAAAAATTCCTTGAGATTACTAACCCTTTTAGTGGGAAACCTTCTGATTAGTTGTTCAAATATTTATGGCATAGCTCTCACTTGTCCAGCTATCGACGGCTGATTAGTATCAATGAAGTCTTGTTGCACCTCCAAGAATACTTTCTTTTCCTGTTGGACATCTAGCGAAGCTTGCTTTTGTGCCGCAGGTCGCACCTGTAGATGTCCTTGCGGTGTATTTTGGTATGCTCCCGTCGCAACTCCTCCTCTTGTGACTACACCAAGCTTGGGTTGTCTTGGTTTAAAAGAAATCATTTGAATATTCGGATTGGGTTTTGGATTTGGATTCTGTGATGGGTTGGGGTTAATGATAGTTATATTCTACCATTTCGTAATAAGTTGCGAACATTATTCGACTGTGTGATCAAATGCTTTACAATATGTACAATTTTTCGCAGGACTTTGACAATCTCAAGAAAAATGTCTTGGCTTCCCATAATTATAACACACAACTTGGCCTCTTCCTTGACCAAATCTTCCTCCTTGTTGTTGTCCTCGACCTCTAAAATTCCCACCCCCCGTTCAAGGAGGGTATTGTTGTTGTTGAGGATACTGATTTGGTTGGTATTGCGGTTGAGGATATTGTTTTTGTTGAAACCACACAGGTTGATACTGAGGTTGCACTCATTCAACTTGAATTTGTTCATCATTCTTCATTATTTAGGTATCCATTGTTTTCACTTGGATCAGTTGAAGTGCTTTGCAGTCCTTTTCATCATGACCTACTGATATACAAACTGTACAATATAGACTAGAAGGTGAACTTACAATCTTCTACAAGTACAAACATTTCTCGTACTTGTGACCTCTAGTATGGCATACTCTGCACCAAGGAATTCCTTGGGTGTTTAATGGGTTCGGCGCACCTGCTGCAACATAATTCATTAGCATCAGGAAATTATCCTTATGGTTCCCATATGTTCTGCACTTGGTACACCATAGTTTCTCTCAAAATTCCTTGCATCTTTTGATGTCCTAGAGTTACGCCATAAGATTCTCCAACTGCGATTGAATTTTCATCATTCCTGAGCCAGTCTCTCCAACTTGTGAGGATTCTAACTTCATTTCTATATCCAGATCCCTTGTCTGCGACATGATTTTATGTTGCATCAACAATGTTCAAATATGTGGCAACAAGGAAGAAATGAACCATTCCTTGTGTTGCACATCCGACATTTGGAAATTCACCTTGGCCATTAATGTCTTAAATCTCTGGTCAAAATCCCAAACTTATTCTATCGGTAGTTTCTTGATCTCCTTGAACTTAGTGATGCATTATGATTCGAACTTCTGTTTCTTAAATTCATCAATCAATTTGGGTCGAATCTCATTGAGTGTCTTTGGGACCACTCCCACTAATACTATGGAAAACTTCATATACCAGTCTAGTGCACGACCTCATAGAGTCGTTATCATCTGTGCTTTCTCGATGTTCTCATCTTGGATCTGTCATACAGCCCAGACAGCGTCACACAGAAACCAGTGTTGTTCTGGGTCTTCCAACCCATTCCCATTGAATATTGGGAGCTTAATATCAGTTCCAACCATTGGATTTATCAGTACTATATTGACTATTGGTATAATAGGAAAAAAATGTGGACTATTCGTACTTCCTTGTCCACTATTTACAACATTAGTACTACTCATATTTACATAAATACTTGGATATTGGTATGGTGATCTTACCTATGGTACCATAGGCGATTCTTTTGCATGTTCCTGTTCAGGAGCTTCAGTCGACTCCTCGGACTCTTCATCTACTTCTGATATTAGCTGACACTCCTCTTCCTCATCATGTGATCTTTGTCTAGGTACGATTTAAACTCGTATCCTTCTTATTCTTGCTCTGTGCTGCAACTACCTCGTCCGAACAGAGTTTTTCATCTTTTGTCGGACCTGAATATTCTTCTTCTTCTCAAAAAGACAGATTCTAGTTCAATTCCACTTTCTCCTATGAACATCTCACTCTAGGGTTCTCCTGAAACATAGCCACCCTTTTCTATTCAATCTATCATTTGTATAATTCCCTTTTCACATATAAGTGTTTTGATCCACATATTCCAAGATGAGAGATATCAACTGCGCGGTCCTTGAAATAAATTTTGCTCATATTCACTATATGAGGTTATTGTATCAGCAGTGAACTCAGCCATATATCCTTCTATGATACTTTCTACCTAGAATTCCACAGCCCTTGATATAAGGTTGTTGATTCTTTTCATCCACTCAATCAAGAATAGAGTCCACTCTGTCGGTTCTCCTCCTTGAAAATTCTTTTTCTGGGTTTCCAACTTAGACACCACTCATACAACATGATGGGGAACTCGACAAAGAAAATATCATGAATGTCTAAATATATGTACCGTTCTAACCACTTCCTCAGTGTCCACTGATATCCTTCACTTTCTTTTCGTGCAAACTCTAGCTCTTTTGCATCCACCCAGTTTTGGATTTCTAATTTCGCAAGATGCTGGAACATATCCCTCACCACAACACTTTAGGGTCCTGGAAACGAAACCATTTGTTGGATCTTTTCCCCCAGCGACCCAGGTTCAACCCTTTGGTTAGTGCAACAAATCCCAATATATCGGCCTGACAAAGCATATCCCAGTCGGTAGCACCTACGACACAGATGTCGTCTCACCCGAGATATCTCAATTCTATGGTTAACTGCCAGAACCACGTTTTTGTAGTTTGTGCAGGAGGGTGTTTTAAGTCCTTGGATCTGCGCCAAGGTTTCCAATGAAGACTAGAAGTTGGGTTGGTGGTTTGCATGTTCTATGTCAACACAAGGTATGATTTTCCCTTCTTTATGCAATATTACACAAATGCATAGTGAGTAAACATCATGAACATATTCATTACTTGAAATTAAGCATTCATACAATTATCCCTTTAAAGCACAATAACCATTCAATCATTAAACACAGTAAATATGCACTTGTCTAAGCTACTCAACATTCACACATATACACAGCATGTAACATGGAAACCCATCTGGGAAAAAACCACAAGGTGCTCTTCATCTGGAATTGGCATGAGGAAATAGATGCACCTTTTGTATGTACATAAAGATACAGACTCTGTTCAATATATTCTCTTCTATCTCTACAGACCTTCCCTCCCTCTCATGCTCTATGTTCTTCTCTATCTTTATCACTCTACTCTACTCCTACTCTGTGATCCACACACAGCCTGGATCAACTCAACCTTCTCTATTTGTCTGTGCACTCACCTGTAGAACCACTAATCTAATTCACTCAGTGATCCAGAGTCATTAACCAAAAATATCTACCTATATTCTAGCTCCATTGTCTTTCCCAAGATTCGAGACACTTACTCAAAAACTATTGTATCAACTAATCAGCTCAAAATTGTCTAAACAAGAACTAGCTAGCAAGCTAACTGGTAAACTGGCTAACCCATTTACAACTTGGGTTTCTCCTTTTATAGCCTTATCACAGACTCAATATACCCCCATACATGCTTGTTATAGAGTCAATACCGACTCGATACAGACTCTAACAGACTCAGCTTCAGTAGTTATCCCAACCGACTTACTATCTTCATCCCACATGTTGTCTTTCCTATTCTAGCAATATATGACCAAAAAGGCGTTATCGACCTGACTTACAAAAATGCCTTTACATGTGTGGTTTCCACCGACTCCATCCGAGCTCGCACCCATGATCGCTAAGGGCTTATGCTTCTTCTGCATCATGCCTTACTTTCACTTTCTGGCCATTACCTTATCTGCACGCTTGCTTCTGTGAATATTCTACCATGTCATCATGTCTCTTACTTTGTCCTTTCGTCATAGCTTACAAAACTGGTGCAACTTCCTCGTCTTGTGCCTTCTCTTTAACTTTCTCCTTATCTTCCCTCCTCTATCACATCATTCTTCTCGTCTTCTTTGATATTGTTTCCTATGTCACAGGTCCTTCCTCTTTATTCTTATACTCTTCTTTCCTACTTGGGAAAAATTCTATATGAATTCTACCCTTCTATCTCGGTCCCAACAATCTTATTCAATGTTATCATCATCATCATCATTATCATCAACATCATCATTGTCATTGTCATGATCATATTCATCCTCATCGACATCATCATCGTCAACCTCCTCCTCCTCCTCCTCCTCATCATCATCATCATCATCACTATCCTCCTTCTCCTCCTTCTCCTCGTCATCATCATATTCAACCTCATTATAATCATCGCAATCATCATCATCTTCATCTTTATGGTCATCAATGGTATTATCATAATCATCATCAACAATGGTATCAGCATAATCATCATCATCAATTGTATCATCATATTCATCCTCCTCATCAGCATTGGAATCATCATTGCCATCATCATCGCCATCATCATCATCATCACCATCATCATCACCAGCATCCTTATCATCATCATCATCGACATCATCCTCATCATCAATGTTATAATCATCGTCGTCATCATCAATGTTATCATCATCATCACCACCACCACCATCATCATCTTCATTGTTATCATCAGCATCATAATCATGTATCATCTTCATTTTTATCAGCATCATCTTCATTGTTATCATCATCATCATTATCTTCATCCTCATCGGCATCATCCTCATCCTCCTCCTCCTCCTCCTCCTCATCATCATCATCTTCTTCATTTTTATCATCATCGGCAGCATCATCATCATCACTATCTTCCTCCTCCTCGTCATCATCATCATCATATTCATCCTCATTAGAATAATCTCAATTGTCATCATCTTCATCTTTATGATCATCAATAGTATTATCATAATCATCATCAACAATGGCATCGCCATAATCATCATTATTGATGGTATCATCATAATCATCATCATCTTCATATTCCTCATCATCATCATCATCATCGTCATTGTCACCATCATCACCATCATCAACACCATCATCATCAACATCATCCTCAACCTCATCCTCATCATCATCAATGTTATAATCATCATCATCTTCTTCTTCTTCTTCTTCAATGTTATCATCAACATCATAATCAGGTATCATCTTCATTGTTATCATCATCATCTTCATTGTTATCATCATCATCATCACCATCATCATATTCATCCTCATCCTCATCCTCCTCCTCCTCCTCTTCCTCCTCATCGGCATCATCATCTTCATTGTTATCATCATCATCATCGTCATTATCATCATCATCATCATCATCATCATCATCATCCTCATCTGCATCCTCATCCTCCTCCTACTCATCATCTTCATCCTCATTAGAATCATCGCAATCATCATCTTCTTCATCTTTAAGATCATCAATGGTATCATCATCAACATCATTAGTATCATCATCAATGGTATCATCATAATCATCATCATCATCATCATCATTAGCATCATCATCATCATCATCACATCATCATCGCCATCATCATCGCCATCATCCTCGTCCTCATCATCACCATCATCATATTCACTGTCATCATCATTAGCATTATCATCATCATTGTCATCATCATCATCATCATCATCATCATCCTCATCATATTCATCCTCATCAAAATCATTGCCATCATCAACATCTTCATCTTTATTATCAACATCATCCTCATCATCATCATCACCATATTCCTCATCATATTTATCACCATCTTCACCATCATCCCCATTCTCCTCCTCCTCCTCCTCCTCCTCATCATCGTTATCATCAGCAGCATCATCAGCATCCTCATCAACATCCTCATCATCATCAACATCAACACCACCACCATCATCACCAACACCACCACCATCCTCATCATAATCACCATCACCACCATCATCATGATGGGCCACTTGTATCTATTGTAATAAACAATATTAGCAACACACTACATTATAGTTATATTTGTATATTTTAATAACACACTACAATTGGTGATTATCATTAGCAAAAAATTAATAACCATAAGAAAATTCCATGATAATATTATAGTGCTTTTATGAGTCACCAAAAAACTCTTCCTCTTTATTTTTCTTCAGTTCTCCAAGCCCAGGGTTTCAGTGTTGCACAAGGTTTTAACCGTTGACATCTGCTATTTTTGAATCTTTATCGGGTACATGTTTGACCTCCGCTATTCAATCCTTTGGATAACTGAGCTAAGGTCCCTAAGGGTTCGAGTTGAGCTTGATCCCACCCTGTAGCCAGCCAATATGACCCTAATAATTCTGGCATTTGATCTTACTAATCGCATCTGATTGATCCAACATAGAATGCCCTAAATGTTGACCTGTGAATGTGAAATATAGTCTTTAAGCATCCTCTATTTAAAGCATTCTCCCTAGGAAAATTGATGGAATTCGAGGAGCTACCTCGACCACTAGTACGAGGATTCAACATTGATATTTTGGATCCTCAATGTGGGGGTTTCAGTTCCACGCAAGGTTTTAGCCGTCGACCTCTGCTATTTTCGAATCTTTAACAGGTACATGTATGATGCCCTAGATTTTATGCTTGACTATTTCTATTCGATAGTGAATTTTGTTGAATGGTTATTTCGAAAGGAACATGGTGAGTAAGTATCTTTCCTTGGTTATGGTGAAAGTGGCGAGGGATAGATTGTTCTACACAAGTCACTCCAGGGTTTGATTTTCATGGTTTCCATGCTAATAAGACATTTGGCTATTGGAAATCAGAATCTCATCCATACAAAATGTCAGGTTTGGTAAATGTTATTGGTACTTGCTAGCATAGATCTTGAAGGATTTTGATAGAATTTTCCATATTATTTGTTTTGCATTTTATTTAATAACATCTCGGGAGTTTGGGGGTAGGGAGAGTGAAGGAAGGGATTGTAGGAGAAGGATTTCATCACAGAGAACATCCTATCCACAAAAAATCACTGAAAAACTTCCAGCTCTGGTATGGACTTGAATCCTCATGCTCCCCCTCCATGTGTCACAAACCTATTCACATTCCCATATGATGCCCTTAAACTATAGAAGGATGCCTCCAACCTCGCCAAGTCTGTGGGACTCAACTGCCAATTACTTAGTATCTCTTGAATCAAATGGGTTATTAACTCTTCCGATGAACGCAACCCACCCTCCTCAACCACTGATCTTTCTTCTTGGCCTTATAATATTCCCTCCCCCTTCCACTAAGAAACCATGATTGGTTTTTGGGATTTGGGTTTTAAATGTTTCCATGACACTAACACTAACAGTGAGATGTTGAAATGAATAAGACAATAACCCTCCCTACTAAACCTCATAAATTTATTATGATAATACAAACAACCTACAAAGACTCATTATCGACTTTGACATTGACAATTTATTCATTCAAGTAAAAACCCTGAATTGGGTGTTCCGTAGCCATAACCACACCAACACACACGACTAATAGGGAAATGATTTCCCAATCCCAAAAAATAATCAATCAAATGAATACAAATTTAAAAACCGTTAATCAAAATCCAACCTCAAATATTCTTGGGATTTGGACCTAAATAAACCTCATCAACGACAATATCCATGGAATTATGTGAATTTATTATTTCCATCAAACTGAAGGAAGATCCTCCGAAAACATAAAAACCAAGGATGCAGTATGTACCTTGAAGGTATCAGAATTATCAAATAATTGAATTGAGTAGAGTTGGATTTATAGGTTATTGAACCCAATTCCTCAATAGTTTTCCAATTCTATGTGGGTAACATGCCCTAATCCAATGGCATACTTCAGCTTGCTCTTCAAACAGCATGTTGGTCAAAGGGTGCAACAAGAAGAGGAGAGACCTTTTTCGTGTAGTGACTCTTCCCTAGATACTTAAACAAGGGTGAGGTGAGATGTGCTAAGGCCTGAAACTGATTGCGATCCAAAGGTAGCAGAAGAACCTTCCCACAGAGTTGTGGCTCCTACGTTGTTGATATTTAGTGGATATTAGAAAATATGCCCTAATCCAATGGTATACTGTAGTCTGCTCTTCATTTAAATGATTTCCTCCACAGGTGTACGTCTGTTCTTGAGCCATAATTGCAAACCTCTCCAAACAACAAAATAGTATTATTGCAAGTGGATCGGCCTCCTCTTTGACTGCAGATTTTCTACAAGTTTTTTTTCAAAGTTCCAAGAGGTGATGCTTCAAGACTGTCTTATGACTGCTATTTGAAGGTAGGGAACTCCACAAATTTCCATTGTTTCAAGATTCCATTAAATCTCCTCCAATGCTGCTATAGGAAATTACTTAATATACCACTTTATAAGGAGTTATGATTATTTTTGACACAATACTTTTGCTCTTATGTGGATTTAAACAAGGAAAAAAATCATACCAAGAATGCGTCCATCCCAGCTATATAAATACTTGATATGTTTACCATAAAATTGATATAAGACAGCCCTATAATATTACTAGTCATGGGTTGGCTCTTGTATGTTTTTTTCTGGAATAGGTCGGCTTCATAAAATGTCAGCTTTGTACATAGATCTCAAATCATCCCCAATTAACCTTAATTCTTAGGTGTATCTTTGTGATGCTTTCCTTTTGTTCTGAGCTAAGACTTGATCTAAGGATGTTATTAAACCCCTGAAATAGCCTCATATTTATCAGCAACAAATCAACAAGTTATGTCCCTGTTTTGGAATAGCTTAGTGAATACCAAGATTTCCATAACTAAAAAATGCCATAGTGTTGAAAAACTAGATGTATGTAGGAATTTTTAAAATATTTTACAGCATATATCAGTCATAAGCATACATATCTACCTAAATAAGGATCATGGAAGGTAATACAATCACATAGATAAAACCAAATTACTCTGGGAAACCCTCTTGGGGTAGAAAACCCAGCCAAAACTTCTCTTCATAATCTTCAACAAAGTACAATACCGGTACAAGAATTCTTAACTAACAACCTTGAACTTAGGGTGTTGAAACAATACCTATGTTTAACCACCTCCAAACTTCATTAAAAACTGATATCATACTTACAGTAACAACCTGATAATGACCCCAAAATTGACTATCATAACCTATTACTGTAGTAGACTTATTACCTATGTTTCAGCACCTATGTTTCAACACTTATGCTACAGCACCTCTATTACAACACATCTATTATAGTGCCTATGTTTCAGCAGCTCTGTTACAACACCTCTGTTACAGTATCTGTTTTAGTAGCTTTGTTACAACACCTTTGTTACAGCATCTGTTTTAGCATCTCTATTAGATCACCTCTGTTACAACATCTTTTCAAAACCTCTATTACAACATTTGTTACAGTAATAGAATAGTAGGAGAACTAGTCATATAATAGCAAGAGAATACAAGGTATAACTCAGCCTTATAGCAGCAGGAGACTTCACCATAATTTCGTTTCCAAATAGTGAGGGGAAGCCTCCTTTTATACTTGGGGTTGGCTGCCCTAAGCATTCCTTTAGGACCTCCTTAAGCATCCCCCTAGGACTACCCTAAGCAGCCCCCCTAGGAAGCACCCTAAGATGACCTTTAAGAAGCCCTCTATAAGGTTGACACATCGCATGAGTTTGACACTTGGATAGAGTTTGACACTTTGCAAGAGTTATTGGCATATGTTCATAAAGTTAAAGGATGAAACATCATGTCTTAATGGTTGGAGACTTCCCATATTTAACTTTTATGCTCCAGGATGTTGGATATGGTTGTCTACCTTTTTATGGCTATACTATGCCCAAATTTTCTAGAACATGCCTAAAATTGAGAAAACAACCTTCTTTTTGTTGATACTACTGGATTAGGGTTGTTGTTCATGCCCATAATTGAATTTTCAAGGTTGCAAAGCTCCATTTACTACTTCTAGAAAGATTAAGGATTCCCACGCTTGTTGTTAGTTGCTGAAAATGCTTTGTCTCACTTGATTTTAATCTGATCTTAGGTTGTTATGAATAGTTTTGTTCACTATGGTTCGGATCGTATTATAAATTGTTTCGTGGCAGGGTGATCATTGACAGATGTCACAAGCAAGTAGATATGATGAAGTAAACATCAATGTAGTAACCACAATTCATGATTATATTACAGTTGTTAACATTTGACTTTTTTTATTCTTATGAGCTCAATATTTCAATATGATATCATTCTTATTATATTGTGGCAGGGGGTACTCAGAACACGCCTATAAATTCTGGTTAGGTAAACATGAATGTCATATTAACACTAATTTTTTTCTAAATTAATCACATTTATTAGACATGGTTCAATTTTTACTTTTCAATATGAATATGTCTTGCTTCTTGTATTGTGGCAGGCTGACCGTGGGAAGTCACTAATGGTGCAGCACCAAGTAAATGTTAGCATAATAGTACCTAATAGCATCAATGTAATACTAA
The DNA here is from genome assembly GCA_001517045.1 of Pseudotsuga menziesii. Taxonomy (NCBI): domain Eukaryota; kingdom Viridiplantae; phylum Streptophyta; class Pinopsida; order Pinales; family Pinaceae; genus Pseudotsuga; species Pseudotsuga menziesii. Next base: position 155,589 of record LPNX011046205.1, read on the forward strand.
CCAAAGTTCATGGCTATATTACAGTTGTTAAAATTTCACATTTTTAATGCTTATGAGTTCAATATTTCAAGATGATAGCATGCTTATTGTATTGTGGTAGGGGGTACTCGGAACACACTTGAAGCTTCTAGTCAGGTATACGTGGTTGTCATATTAACACTAGAGTTTTTCTTCATTAATCACGTTTATTAGACATGGTTCAATTTTTACTTTTCAATATGAATATGTCTTGCTTATTGTATTGTGGCAGGTTGGTTGTGGGAAGTCACCAATGGTGTCGCATCATGTAAATGACAGCGTAATAGTACCTAAACATGATTAAATTGATTATTTTTTTATTATATGCATGTTATTTTTTACGTGAATTTTTGTAATGATAAAAATAAATTAACTACTTTTATTGATTAATGTTTCCAGAGAACACCACACCGGGATGATGAGGTGGTCGTTGAGGAAGATATAATTTATTCATCTGACCCAATGGAAATTGTGAAGAAATCCTTGAAAAAATCCAATCAATAACTTCTTAGACTGATTGTAATCAGAACCGGGATTGAAGAAATCAAAGCAAGAATTGATGACTTGAGGCAAAAAATAGAACAGTGCAGGGTAAGTGGCATCTTTGAAACATTTTCAGAACTATGACATATGTTAATTTACGGTTATTTTAGTTCTCTATTTTTTATATGATCTAATCAATTAAAGTTTTCTTTTTGAATGACTTTTTGGAGATAACACCCGTGCATCGAGTACAAGTTGTAGAGGTCATTATTGGTAGTAGCGATGGTTCAACACATTCTCAATATATCGTACCAATGAGGATATTTGACTCTCCTCACCAATAATTCCCTTTAGATGCTACGACCTCACCGGATGTTGGAAATCAGTAGGGCCCTTCACCCACTACTACTTCACAAGATGTTAGAGAAGATAGTAGCATCGAATGTGAAAGTTGTTATCCTAGAGAAGTACGTGTGATTAGCAAGGGATCATTTCCCGTTACCTTCTTGGTGGACCATGACTGTGTTCCAATCAAGATACCGAAGATTGCGGGTATTATTTAATTAATTCAGTGTTTTTTTTCATGTAATTCAAACACACATACCTCAAATTATTTTTAATTAATGATCATATTGTTTTTGTAGGAAATAATGTTTTTTCTAAGAACCTGCATGATCATATTGTTTTTGTAGAAAATAATGTTTTTTCTAAGAACCTAGTGGAATTCCCAAAATGATAAATTAAAAGATGATTTGATGAACCACATGGTGGCTTAAATTTGAAATATATCAGGGTAGATTGTAAGGACAATTTGCAAATTAACCCTAAGTATGAGCATCCTCTGATGATTCCAGAGAAGGAGTGGAAGGTGCTCATGGATGATGCAAAGGAGAAGGCATTGAGAAGAAAAGGAAAGAGTCGACCACTCGGTTCAAGTTGGTATGACACATCATATTTTCAATGAAAATGTTCAAAATTTTTTTAACTTTTAAATGTATTTAAGTTGTGATATCTAACATATTTGAAACCTTTCATAGGCTCCCCGACACCTCTAAAGCAACAAAGGAAAGAGTAGAAAAACATGGGCAACACAAACTGGGTCAGGGTGGATATCAGAAACTAAGAGCATGAATTGTAAGAATCAAATGATCATTATTTTTAGCCAAAATTTTTCTAATTGTAGCGAACAAATAATTGATTTATCACAAGCAATTTTTATGGTGTTATGCATTGCACGGAAATTATTTTTAAGAGACAGCCACTAAAGAAGACTTGAGGCTTGACTTCAGGTAGGTTTTCAACATGTGTTAAAATGTCAAAAAATATTGGGGAAAACCCTAATTTCCCATTAATGCACACAAATATAAATAAAACAATAATTCCATCATTATAATGTACTTGTGTAATCTATTCATGAATGATTACATCGAAAAATAATTTTCTTTTTTTGTTTTCAGGGTGAGAGCAACAAAAGCAGCGAGGGTAGCGGTACTGAACAGGTATCACATGATGGTGGGGAGCTGCCTCATGGTAGTGGAGAGCATCCTAGCCATTCATGTATGTATGTTATAAAATAGTAGTATTTAAAATTTTAAATATATACTCGATGACGAGTACTAATAAAAAAAATTATGTGAATGGCATATCATGTACCTGCTCATGCTCAACTGGAAGAGGAACAAATGGAAAAACCAATGAACACTCTAGTTGTCTCAGCTATTTAGCCAACAGGTAAAAATCATTGTAATGATATTGTAAATAATGAAATATATATCTCAATAATAACTACGCAATTATATCTATATAATTGTCTTGGTTTTTGTAGATGATGCCCCTCTCTAGTGACCTCCACGCCCTACTAATTGACGTACCAGAAGTATGGTATGAGAAGCATGCCCACACAATCAACAAAAAAAGAGGGAACAACAACTACAACGAGAAATGACAACGAATTAGATGTCCCCATCTTGGAATTTATGAAAAAAAATGTAGTTGTATACATTTAATATTTGTATTTGAATGAGTACAAAAATGAAGTATTTACAGTTTTGTTACAAGTTTATTGATTTAGTCGGTGCATGGTCATATTTTATAATTGAGATTTATAATATGATTGTTATTTCTCAGTTCATATTTATGAATATGTATGACATCTTTCGAGGACTATGGTTATCCTCAAGGGGCTCGCCACCCCTTCCTGAGTTAACATGGGGAATATGAGATGACTGTATCATTTATAAGTGGTTTAGATCTAATATATTCATGTTATTATTATTTCATCATTGTCGTGTTTCATTAACGACTTAGTTCTGATATATATTGCTATTGTTATTACTGTTTTTGTTTTCAGTACTTTAATGATTATTGTAACTCTCTGTTTGATAGTATTGTACTGATTAAAACAATTAGCATACCTATATTTTTTATTTTTATAATTTATATGTGAAATGTTTGTTCACTTGATTGCATAGATTATTTATTAATATGTGTGACATCTTACGAGGACTATGGTTATCCTCAAAGGGTTGGACACCCCTTGCTAAGTTAACATGAGGAAGATGAGTTGACCAAATGAGCTTCCTTATCCAATGATGATGATTATGTGCTTCCACTCTTTGCATGAGACATCTAACCAGATAAAGATTAGTAGGCCAGGTAACATACCCTCACGTTGACTTGATGTGCATGAGCCTAGTATGATATCATGTTGCCTTGTTATGTTACGTTGACTTGCATGTTTGCTTGTATGTGATGTTTATTCTTGTGGTAACTTGTGATTGACACTTGCATGCTAACGTTGAGCTATACAACCCTTAAATGTTGATGTCTATCTTATTGATGACTAGTGTGACCCCTTAGGGGGGATGTCCACCCTTGTGTCAACCTTAAGAGCCCTCCTTAGGTTCCATCCACCATAGTGTTACCTTATTGACTTTTTTGGAGTACTCTGTTGTCATTTTTTATTGTGAGTTGGTCGTACTGATGTGCTGCTACTGTTTTTTATTTGTGGAGATTGGATGATCTATTTTATGGAGTTTTTCATTATGGGTTATCTCCTTTCACAAGTATGTTTCTCTAGTTGAGTCTCATGCAATTAACCTAACACTAATAGGTTGAAGTCTATTTAGAATCATTTTTTATGAGAATGAGGGAGGTCTACCCTAACATCTTATGTTGAGTTTATAATTGGTTCAAATCTAATATATATGGCTACTGTTATATATTGTTGTCTTTCATTAACAACTTATATCTAATATAGATTGTTATTGTTATTACTGTTATTTTTTTCAGTACTTTAATGGTTATTGTAGCTCATTGTTTCTAGGACATGAAGGATATTGAGGTATGTTTTTTCTTTTCCACAAAGATGACATAATTGTATTGTATTGTAGTAATACATACACCATGACAATTGTGCTATATTGTTTTTCTTTATAAGTCCTCTATCTTGTAGACCCAATTGATGAGGTTGTTATTCAAAATATTCAGATGTACAAAGACATAGGTTGTTATTCAAAATATATCTTTTGGTGTTGTGTGAGATGCCCAGTAGTTGTACATAAGGCATGCATTCCATGGCTAGAAGCGATGACTCTTTTGAGGGATACATCAAGGCCAGCAGTATGTTGGAGGCATCACAAATATCATAGGTTGGATCACAAGGATGTATTTTTTCTATCCTTCCTTATGGTGGCTTACAAGTGTTTCTTTCCATCTTAGTAATATTTATTTTATGAAGAACCTATTTTTCCTTTATGAACCTAGTTTAATCAAGTATTAGTCTGGGATGATCAATTTTATCCAAACTTTTTGAATGATTTTCCTGGTGTGTTGTTCATTGTTGTTCAAGCAACAAATCTTCCCTCTGGAGGTGAATAGTGGTTCAAGCACATCAAGTTGGCAGCAAATAGTTGGTCTTGATTCCTTAAGAATCTCACATCCAAGCCTAATGTCAGAAGGAGGTTACGAACATAATTGTTAGCATCTTCGTGGGATGAGGTAAGCTTCATAATTCACATGTGAAGGGCACTTCTATATTGCTTACCATTATCACATCAAGATTATGTTATATCTCAAAAATGGTAAACTCATGAATATGCCTTATTACTTTTCCATGGATCTCATTATGATCATGGAAAATTCATGTTGGAACAGAGCAAGGGATAACACAATTATATTTCATCAATGATGCATTCAAACGGTACCACAGTATTCATTGTAAAAATGGCAAATCACTTGGGTTCAATTCTTAAAGGTTTCCATAAAAATTAGAGGGAAAGGGTTCTCTACCCTTATTCTTTACAAAAATATAACCACCAAGAATTTGCAACAGCATCATCCCATGAGGCATCCACTACCATGGTTGTCGATTCATTCCATGAAGCCTCAAAAAGGGATCCACCAACACTTATTGTTGATGAAACTATTAACAAATCAAAAAAAAATGCTCAAAGTTAGCAAGTTTTATATGGAACCATAGTCAGCGTATGAGTCCAAATATTAAAAGGAGTGTGGTCCACAAAATCCCTTGGTGGAGGAGCCATCTTTCATTGATAATACATAGTCATAGATTGGTAGTAGAGATATCAAGGGTAGGCCAAAAACAAAAGGTACTTCTAGAATAGCACATAAAAGTACACCCTATTTCTTATTGTCCCTTCATACTAGTCACTTCAAGCATATGCATTTCCAATAATTATTACACAAAAATTTAAAGTTGATGAGTGAAAATCATAAGTTGAAGAAGAAACTTGAAGAGTTCATATTGCTTATTGATGGTTTGCAAGATTGTATTTATTCACGATGCTCCCCACCACTAATACCAAGCTCCATTAGTGTGAAAACCAAAGGGAACTTCTATGCTCCAACATTACTGCTATATTTTTTTTAAATACACTGAAATCGTTGCTATAGCGAGAAAAAAATACTTGGTCGATTATTTCCTGGGCAACAATATTTTGTGGCTATAGCGACAATAATATGTCGCTTGTATGTCCTATGTGCGTCGCTATAGTGACAAAAAAACATTGCTATAGTGACAAAATAACGTTGTTATAATGACAAAGAAATGTCGCTATAGCGACAAATAAATGTCGTTAAATGAACGTTGCTATAGCAACGAATAGAGGATTTTTCAGTGGTCTACACTCACACCACGTGCCATCTCTTCCATGTTGCCATAGCGACGAAAGTGTGGCTACACCGATGAAAATTTTTCCACAAAATTTTGGGCTCATGTTCATTGCTATAGAGACACAAAAGTGTTGCTATAGCGACCATTTGTCATGGGAAAAATGTTTACATCTATTAGTGATACACTGCAAAGGTGCATGTGTGCATAAAAATGGATTTTTTTGAGTTTTTTCACTGAGAGTGGATAATATAATTGGTCAACAAAAGGACAAGGGGATCTGCAAGAGGGGAAGATCATAGAAAAATGTCAATATAAGCATCTTTGTAAATGATGTGGAAAAATATGTTATAATCGATGCCCCCTAATGTGTGAGGTTAGAAGGTCAACTGATGGTTGAAAGACATTATAAATTTCTAGAAGTAAATGCAATGTAGATCTGGGAGAGGTCATCAAACATTAACTGAGGAAGTAACCTACAACAGAACAAGTCAAAAATATCTCTTCCTGAGGTGGGTATACCCATGCTTAGAAGTAAAAAGAAGCATGGCTTCCAAATCAAGTACATTGTGGATCCATGAGATAACTATAAGCAGTGATCATGGCTACAAAAAATGAATACGTTGTGGATCCATGTCAAAAATATATCAAAGCCACAAATCAATACACAATGGATCTATGTCTCATAATCAAATGAAGACATCTATAAACAAGTACTGAAAAAATCGATATTCTAAAGTATTAATTCCATAAAATGAGTAAATGACAATCCATCGCAACTCGAGTCATAGCAAAAAGAGATGATGATATAATGGACCCAAGGTATTAAACCAAACCATCATGGATAAAAATTTAAACCATGTGAATAGATTTTTTGAAGTCGAACCTAGTAACATATTGTTTGATTACTGGTCATTAACTTATATCATTAACAAACATGATCCAACTCAACGATAATGATGATGAAAGTCAAGTTACTTAGTACATTTTAACAAGTGTGAATAGATGAGTTGATGTTGAACACTCGTAGATTTTAAAGATCATGGGGCATTCATGTATTCCCACTGTCGGTAGTGAGGAAACCTGCCACTGCTGACTACACACACACACACACACACACATATATATATAGAGAGAGAGAGAGAAAGAGAGAGAATTTGACTTACTTCTTGTAAGATGACAATCCATTTACAAAATTTTCCTCTAATTATTCATCTAATTAAAACATATTGAAATGGATTGACATCTACAATAACTATGGTTTTGCGTAATAAAATATAATAGCAAAGTCGTTGAATAAAAAGATAGCAACCAAAGCTGGTTTCTCGACATGCGAATATTTTAGTTCAGCTCTAATTAATGCATGACTAAGATAGTATATGATGTGCTCTTGAAGACTATCATCCTCTTGAACTAATAATATGCCAACCGTGGATTTTGATGTGGCTAGATATAAAAAATAATCTCTCATATAATCTGGTGGACTAAGTAAAGGAGTTGTCATAAGATCCATTTTAAGGGCTTTAAAATAACTTTGGGTTGCATTGTCCCATATAAATGGAACTCCTTTCTTCAATAAACACATAATTATCAATAAAGCGCGTGAGGAAATCAGCTTTTCCTTGTAAACTTTGAATCCGGTGAACATCACAAGGAGATACATTGAAAATAGCTTCAACTTTCAAAGGATCGACCATAATCCTTTTGTTAGACACTATGAAGCCCAAAAGATGTCTAAAAATGACACAGAAAGTACATTTATGTATATTCAAACAAATATTATAATGCCTACTTCATTCAAACGCAAAGCAAAGATGAGAAAGATGATCTCGTCTCTTTCGAGAATGAGTCACTAGATCATTTAAGTAAGCTTCAACAATGTGTTTGATATCATGGAAAGTGAAAGATATGGCCCGCTGGAAAGTAGCGCCAACATTTTTTAGCTCAAAGGGTATTTTGCTATATACAAAGGTACCCCAAGGACAGATAAAAGTTATTTTATGTTGGTCCTCCAGATGGATTTGAATTTGTTTATAACTAGAGAATCCATCCATAAAGAAAAATATCTCACTCCTAGCACATTCATCAATAATTTGATCAATAAATGGTGTGGAAAATTATCCTTCGAACAAGCCTTGTTCAAATCATGAAAATCCATGCAAACATATATTTTCTTGCTTCATATCAACAAGAACATAATTGGATACCCATTCAGGTAACGAATCAGGGTAAATAAAACCATCCTTAAGAAACTTTTGTACTTCAGCTTTAATAGTTGTCAGCTTCCTAGGATTTATTGGACAGAGTTTCTTTCGAATAGCTTTAATGTTCTCATAAGTTTTAATTTTATTTTCAACAATCTGTGGATCAATGCCCAACATCTCCTCTTATGACCAAGCAAAACCATCATGAAATTGTTTAAATTTTTTGTATATATGTGAATTTCTTTGGAATAACAGGTCGCACCATTGTACACATTTTCCATGATGTCGAGATTACTAAATATGTTGACTGGAATAGTTTCTGAAAATATTAGCCATGTTTCCTTCGGCATAGAATCCATGTTTATCCAAAGGATTCAAAGGTCATTCATCATCTTTAGATAAGTTCAAACGAAACTTTCCATTCTTTATCCTATCGATGGATGGAATAAAATAAAATCTATGATGTAGATCATCCTAAGGCTTATGAGGCCATGTTAAAGATTCCAGAATAGCCTCGTTTGAAGGAAAGATTGTATAAAACATCAAGAGAATTAGAGGAATTAACAGCCCAAACAGACTTAGTATTTAGATACAAGTCTTAAACAACCAGAGAAGCTGAATCTGTGTCTGCAATAGCATACTTGATTGCTTGATAGGTGAGTTTAGTTGCAGACAAAGGTGAATTCATACCAGAATGCTGACATTCTTCCACCGTATCTGATGGAGAAGGAAGAACCCATGGGTCGTTGAGATATGACATCTGAAAAGAAGCTACTTGAGTCACTGAAACATCCTTATCAATAGAGACTAGAGTAGAACTAATAAAGAAAGTAGGAACTGAGAAATTAAAATTTCCCATCAAGGACTGATACATTCCAACTCCTATATTCTCAGTTGTTAGATGAGATTTATCAATCCATGGAACATTAGACTATGAAGGTGAATTTGGACTAGAATAAGTATACGATAATTTATCAATAGTAATGATTTTTTCTTCATGAGGAAAACATAATGCTTGAAAGACCAAAGATACAATGGCAGTCATTGCATAAGTCCAACTATGTCCTAATAAAATATTGTAGTTGATAGGATCATCGACCATTTCCACCTCTACAGAAATAGTGTTTCCTCTTAACTAAAGATGAAAGGATGGGATAATTCCATGTGGTCTAAAAGACCACCCATAAAAAGTTGTCAACGATGTGGGGGATGGTGCGAGTTCGGGAGATCCAATAGCTTTCCAACAAGACGGAGCCATAACACAGGTAGATGCTCCCTCATCCACTAGAGTCCATCCAATAGTGTTTGTGGAGTGAACCGCGTTGATTTGGAAGGAAACATGATAGGGAAGGTGAGGTTCGACATTATAAACATCCAACTTAATAACCTGAGAATTCAATGAATCCATATTTCCAATATCAAACAACAAAGCACTATGTTGCGATGGACAACTTTGGAGTACTTCAAGGCCCATACATAGCACAAGGGGTTTCAGCAAAATCCTCACAAATAGAGTAGTTGGACCCATCTCTCATATTTGGATTATGCAAAACTCTTTTATAGACACCTTTCATTAGAGGAATTTTGAGGTCTAAAATGGGCCTCCTAAGGAAAATAATAAAATAATATTTATTAATTTTGGAGGAAGAAAGAAAAAAAACTACTCTTTTTGTTTGTATTTTCAACATATATCCTTGTGTTTTTACTTAAAATTTGAGCGGGAGCACTCGTTGGATGCATATTTAAATTCTGCATCCAACGAGTACCCACACTGCATACTTTTGACGAACCTTGCTGCCCCAAAAACATTAAATACCTGAAGAAAAAAATGTGATGCATGTTGGATGCGTATTTAAATCCTGCATCCAACGCGTACCCACACTGCATTTTTTATGGACCTCGCTGCCCCAAAAACAATAAATACCTGGAAAAAACATCATAATCATGTTTTTTTAGGTATTTAATGTTTTTGGGCTAGAGGAGTCTGTCAAAAGTATGCAGTGTGGGTACTTGTTGGATGGGGAATTTAAATACGCATTCAATGAGTGCTCCTGCTCGAAATTTGAGTAAAAACACAAGAAGATATGTTGAAAACACAAACAAATAAAAATGTAGTTTTGTTTATGACAAATATGTCAAGTCAACCATTATGGTTGACTCGATTTATTAAAATTCTATTGGTTCTTGAATTCCAACTCATCAAAAAACTATGGTTGGCTCGTTTTCTTATATGATGGCACGATTTCTTATAAATCCCATTTTAGACCTCAAATTTCCTCTAATCAATATCCTTGGCATTATGTATCCCAAGGATTTATCTATATGCTGAGGATTTTGTGGTTCAAGAATTTCTTTGTCCTTCAAAGTAGGCTCAAGGTTAGCATAATCTCCTAATTAATAGTAAAATGTTCAAACCCACAATACGAACAAACGATTGATCAGATGAAGGTGTACTTTAAGTGCCTCCTTGGGTATTTCCAGTAGAATTAGAAGAGCCAAAAGATTTGTGTTGTCCTTGTGGGAAATGATATGTTAACACAATGGTTTGTTGTTCCAAAAACTTATGAATTGTTGTCATCTTGGAGAATTTATGGGTAAGATGGTCTCCTTTGCAAATTTTACAAGGGAACTTGACTTTTCTACATTCCTTTCTATCCCCTTAGCATTATCGATATTTTTAGGTTTACTTGAATCTTTTTCTCCCTTCCTATTCTTATTGTTATTCTTTATGTTGAGTTGCTAGGGACCCTTTGGATTAGACTACACAATGTGTATAGTAGTTTATTGAAAATAAGGAGAAGATGAAGCATTGACTGCTCCCGCTGCAAAACTTTGAATCAACATATTCTTCATTTGATTACTAATCGGTTATGCAACAACATTGCTTACAGAACCAAAAATGATAGTTGCATGTCGTCTTGGTTTAGGTTTCAATGGGTTTGTGTTGGGTGTCGATGCGTCAAGCAATATTTCATATAGAATCTCATACTGAGAATAAATCAAATCTAATTGTTGGGTTTTGAAATGGATTCATCTTCATTAGTTGACCCTGAAATAGAAATGTCCTTAGAAATATAAGGAACCAAGGATTTTAAAAACCATTCTATAAGAAACTCGGGGGGGGATATCATCCTTGATCATCCTCTCCCGTCTATGCCATCCTAAATATGATCCGAGATATTGGTAGCCTTATTTTGTCATAGTGTAGATAATAAATATGTATAGGCGTCATAACCAACTATAAGTTGAAAATGATTCAAAAATATTGTTGCTAAATCATAAAAGCAACGATAGGACAATCTAGGCAACCAATGTACCATTTTGCTACAAATCAAGTGAGTGTGCACTAAAATAATATTATTCTAATCAAATCATCATTTAGAGAATTAGAAAAGAACCATAAATGAAATGTAGTAACATGGTCCCCTAGATCTGTTAGAAAATCAAGTAATACTGAGAGGGGGGGAGAATCATTATTGCAATCTATTTAATTTTTTATCACTTTAAAACAAAATCAACAAAGAACATAGAACACACAATATTATCGTGGAACCCAAATTGGGAAAAACTACCAATACTTCATATTACTGTAAAATTATATTTACAAATAGTTTGCAAGCACCAACTTGTCGGATGCAGCAACACCCATGTTTTTCAGCTACAACTGAAGGATGCACCAACACCCTATTTACCAACAACAACTGAGAGGAGGCTACGACCCCCTATAGGCTTGCAGCCTATCCTTGCGCCTCCCAACCTCCCTTATATGATAATTTGATCTCTCACTTATGTACACCTTTAAATCTCCAATTGAATGTACAGAGACACTTATCTGAAGGTTTAAAGCTTTGCTTATACACCCTCAGTCATGCATCTTCATCTAACATACATGTATCCTCATTGTGACTCTTCACCAATCAGCAAATCGTAAAATAACCTCTTCGTTTACAAAAACTGTAAATTAAAAATGCGAAAAATGCATCACTCTGATTCTGATAGAAATCATTTCCGCAATTTCCTTTCTGCAACGATCTTTCTGGAAATCGTCTTTCCGCAACGACCATTCTGCATTTATATTTCCGCAAAATTGTCTTTCTGCAATTAACCTTCCGCAACGGTCTTTTCACAATCGTCATTTCCGCAATTTGTGGGAATTCCTTCCTTCCGCAATTGCAAGTTGTGGATTGTAGGTCTGTTTTTTTACTTTTCTCAAAACTTCTTCCCCAATTCGTCTTCCGCAATTGCAGATTGCAGATTGCGGGTTTTCTTTTCATAAATTCTCTAAAATGACTTCCACAAAGTGTTGTCCACGGCTTTAACAAGCGTACACCTTGGCATTGCGGAAACTATTCTAGTCCATTGATATTTCTCTCTTTTATGATATGGGTTGTCCAAATCTTCACTTCATAGAAACTTAGCATTATAATGCTTATGAATCCGCTTAGCCAACTATGTTATTTTGGCTTTAATCTTTTGGACTATTTCATCAATGTTGCTTTATGATCTTATGTTGACAAAAATGCCAATTTAATCAACAATATCCCCCTTTGGCATTGATGGCAACATTTTCTCCTTTAGGTAATTTTTATCCCCCTTTGACAACAATGACAAATTTTCAAAAAAAAGAAACTTCCCCTGTGGGCATGTCTCCCCATGTCAACATTTCTTCTCTTCTTGTGACAGGGTTTTTATCCTTTTAAAAAATTTAATGATGAGGGATAACCCCCAATTTCTACCTAAGGTAGGAAGATGATTCTCCAAGTAACGGATTAGTGAAAATGTCTGCAATTTGTTCCTTCGTATCAATATACTCCAATTTGACCACTGTTTGAGACACTTGCTCTCTTAAAAAGTAATATTTGATTGGAATATGTTTTGTCTTAGAGTGCATAACGAGATTTTTGGAAATGTTTATTATATCACTTGTATTGTCACAGTGTATAACAATGGGGTCCTCATATTTTACAAGTAAATATTCCAATGTTTGTTTTATCCAAATGACTTGTGTACAACATGATGCAACAACAATATACTCAACTTCTATTGTAGGCAGTGAAATGGAATACTGTTTTTTGCTTAGCCATGACACCAAGCAATCTCCTAAGTAGAACACTGCTCCAATAGTGTTTTTTCTGTCATCAATACTTCCTACCCAATCTGTATCAGTAAATGTTTTTAGAGTGAAGTTATTGCTTTTTGGATACCATAATCCATAATCCACAGTACCTTTTAGATATCTAAGGATTATTTTTAATGCAGCCACATGTGTTTCTTTTGGGGTTGATTGAAATCTAGCAACCAAACTTACATCCTGCATTACATCTGGTTGTATAGTTACATATAATAAACTACCAATTTGACATGTACATAGTATGATCTACTTCTAAAGATTCGTCATCCTTGTGCAATTTACAACTAGTGACCATAGGAGTACTAACAGGTTTGGATTCTTCCATTTTGAACTTTTTCAACATCTCTTTGATATACTTAGTTTGAGAGATGAAAATCCTTTTTTTTTATTGAGAAACTTGTGAACCTAGAAAGAATGTTGGTTCTCCTAACATTGACATTTCAAATTCCTTCTTCATTTCTAAAGCAAAGTTTACACTCAGAATTTGTAGATCACTTCCAAATATGATATCGTCTGCGTAAACTACAACAATGATCATATTTTTATTTTCAAACTTTATGCATAAATTACTATCAGTGGCCCCTCCTCCATATCCTTGTTGCTTTAAATACTTGTCAAGCCTTGAGAACCATGCTCTTGGAGCTTGTTTAAGGCCATAGAGTGCCTTCTTAATTTTGCAAACATAATTTATATTTTCTGATAAGTGAAAACCTTCAGGCTGCTCAACATAGACTTGTTCTTCAAGTTCTCCATTAAGAAACGCATATTTTACATCCATTTGGTACACTTTAAAGGTTTTGTAGCGTGCAAAAGCTAAAAACATCCTGATGAATTCAATTCTTTCCAAAGGTGCAAAAGTTTCTTCAATGTCAATACCTTCTACTTGAACATATCCCTTGCATACTAATCTGGCCTTGTTTCTTGTCATGTGACCATGCTCACTGAAAGATTTTTTTTAAATCTATTTGGTTCCAATAACATGCATGCCTTTAGTTCTTGGGACAAGTTCCCAAGTTTGGTTCTTCTCTGTTTTATCAAGCTCATCATTCATAGCATTGATCCAAACCTCACTTTTGCAAGCTTCTTTAAATGATTTGGGTTCCATTATCGAAAGTAGTGCTTGTTCTTCATCATACAATAATTTTCTTCTTGTTTTAACTCTCGAACCTTTGTCACCAATTATTTGACTTTCAGGATGATTCTTCTGAACCCACCTAGATGGTGTCTTTGTGTCTAATCTTGGAGAGTATTCATTCTCTTTTTCATTTGATTCTTCTTTCTCTAATTTATCTTCTTCTTCTTCTTCAAAAACATCCTCTTCTCGTGAACTTTCTTCTTTTTCTTTATCATCTATATCTTCATCATCAATTTCTTCAACATCCACACTTTTTGGGATTTGTATTCTTCTTGGTTTAGAATCGTCAACAATTACATTTGCACTTTCTATGATCTTGTGCAACCTTAAATGATAACATCTATATGCCTTTTTGGTGGAGGAATATCCAAGAAATATGCCTTCATCTGCTCTAGAGTCCAACTTTCATAGATTATCATCATCTCTTTTTATGTAGAATTTACTTCCAAAAACTCTAAAATATTTAACTGAAGTTGGTCTTCCAAACCATAGGTCATAAGGAGTCTTGTCACTATTCACTATCAGTTGTCCTTTGTTTAGACAGTTGTATATGATGCTTCTCTCCAATAGCCATCAAGAATTTTTTCCTCATTAAGCATAGTTCTGGCTACTTCTTGAATTGCCATGTTCTTTCTCTCAACAACTCCATTTTGCTAAGAAATTTTTGCTGAGGATTTTTTGCTGCTGAAAATTGCCTCTTGATTCCATGAGTTTCACAAAACTCATTGAATTCATTTGAGGTGAATTCTCCACCATTATCTGATCTTAGACATTTAATCTTTAGATTTGCTTCATTTTCAACAAGTGCTTTGAAGGCTTTGAACTTTATAAAGGCTTCTGATTTTTCTTTAAGAAATGTCACCCAAGTCATCATTGTGTAATCATCGATTAATAACATAAAGTAGTGTTCACCTTAAAAGCTTTTAGTCCTTGTTGGTCCACAAAGATCAATAGGAACTAAGTTTCTAATGGGTGAGAGGTTGTATGCTCTTTGACCTTGAAGCTTGTTCTTGTTTGCTTCCCATGAAGACAATGTCTACAAACATGATTTGGTGGTTTTATAATCTTTTGCAAATTCCTTACAGTTTCCTTCTTACTAATTTTTACAACATTTGTCAAAGTTCAAGTGCCACATCCTTCTATGGCATAGCAAACTTTCATCAATTTGAATCATAACATTGTTCTTCATTTTCTAAAATATAGACATTGATTGGAGTTCCCACAGCAGTCCCAACAAGTTTTCTTGAATCTTTTCTTCTGATTTCACCCTTCTTGGAATCGAATATACATATGTGTCATTGATCACATGTTTGGCTCAACTTAAAAGATTAGGTTTTAAGTTCTTAACAAGCAAAAAAAATTCAGCTTTCATCTTGTCTCTAAGAGCCATTGTACCCTTCCCATTTATTTTAGAGGATAGATTATCTCCAAAAGTGACTTTTCTTTTTTTATTTATTTTTAGGCTTATAAACTTATTTGGGTCTCCTGTCATGTGTTTTGAGCATCCACTATCCACATGCCATAGATTTTGTTTTTCTGTTGCACATAGAGCTATTGAACATTCCATATCATCATTCTTCTTCCAAGCCTTCCTCTCCTCATTACCTTGAGATTGTGTGGTGTCATTCTCCATAGGAATCACTAGTTTGCAATTTCTAGCAATGTGTCCTTGATTACCACATTTGTAACAATCTATACTAAAACTCTGTAGAGGAGCAAAAGAATTATAGTTTCTTTCTTTTGGATTGCTTATAGTAGCATTTTTCTTATAGAAAGGATATTGTGATGTAGTGCCATTCCCAATAGGAACCATTAGTTTACAATTTCTAGCTATATGTCCAAAATTGTTACAGGCATAACAATTTCCCAAAAAGAATTGTTGATGCCTGCTTGGCACATTATCTATCATGCTTTCATTTTGAGAGAGCAATTTTTTTTTTTAAATTCCTTTACAACTGGTCTCATAAGTGCATCAGAATAACTTCTTTTATTTCCTTCTTTATTTATGAAGGAGGATTGTTCTGTCTTCTTTCATTTTCCATAACCTAGTCCAGTTTTATTACTAGATGATCTTTGACAACTTAAGATGTCATCAAGAGTTTTTGAATTGCTCTTAAACTTTGATTGAAGGGATTCTTCATGTGTCTTCTTTCTAAGCAAGATCAATTCAACTTCAAACTTTTCTAATTCTTATTCTCTTTTCTTGAGTTGATGTTCTATATTGTTTTCAACCCTTTTTAAGTCAACAATAATTCTTTCAACATCATTGTTTTTCTCCTCACATTTTGTCATATGAATTTTTTATTTTTTGTACATCCTTTTTTACTTCCCTAATTCTTCAAGAGCACTGACAAGTTCTGCTTCAAGATCTACTACATCTTCTACTTCTTCTACAGGGATTTTGTTTTCTACTCCCATGAATAGGACTTCAACATCTTCATCTTCACTAGACGCATTTTAGCAGTTATCATCCATGGAATAAAAGGTCTTCTTTTTGTTTTTAAAAACCCTTTTGTTCTTCTTTGAATCTTCAGGGAACTCATCGTCATCTTCTTGTTTGGGATAAGGGCATTTAGAAGCAAAGTGACCAATTTCCCCACAGTTAAAACATTTTGAGGATAATTTCCCTTTCTACTTACCAGTACCTCTCTTGAGATTTTTAACAAGAAGTGCTTCTTTATCATCAAAGTCTTCTGATTGAATCTTTGTCTTAGATTTCTTAGCTACCTTATATGCTTTAAAATTTGCTTCCTTCTTTTAATAATTATCTTGCCCAATCCTCATTTCATAAGCTATGAGGATCACATATCGTTCTTCCATGGTGAGTATGTCAAGATCCTCTATCTTCAAGTGTCGAAATCATTGGAAGTGATCTCCGTACTTGTTCAACTATTTCCTTTTATTCCAAATATGTTCCTAGCCCTTGAATTGCATTAACGATTTCATCAATTCTCTCAAATTATTCTGAAATGTTTTCTTCCTTCATTTTAAGACTTTCAAATTGAGTTTTAAAAGTCTGAAGTTTGGCCCTTTTTACCTTGATGTCTCATTCATAGATGGTCTACAATTTGTCCCAGATCTCCTTTGTTGTTTTGCAATGCATCACTTTAGCAAAGACTGTTCTGGCTAATCCACCCAAGATTGCATTAACAGCTTTAGCATTGTATCCAAATCATTTTATTCCTTCAAGATATGTGGGAGGAGATTTTGGATATATATACCCTGTTTGTACAGACAGCCAAACATCTAGTCCAATTGACATTATATAGATTCTCATCCTAATGCTCCATAAAGCATAATCTTCTCCATTGAATATTCGAACCTTGGAGGACGTTTTTACTTATTGATCCATAGTGATAAAAGATCTCTCTTCAAGTGTTTAAACTTTTAGTGAAGAGCCCGCTCTGATACCAATTGTTAGAAAATCGAGTAATACTGAGAGGGGGGGTGAATCAGTATTAAGCAATCTATTTAAAAATATTTCACTTTAAAACAAAATCAACAACGAACACCGAACACAATATTATCACGGAGCCCAAATTGGAAAAAACCACCAATACCTCCTATTACTGCAAAATTACATTTACAAATAGTTTGCAAGCACCAACCCTTCGGATGTACCAACACCTGTGTTTTTCAGCTACAACTGAAGGATGCACCAACACCCTGTTTACCAGCAACAACTGGGAGGAGGCTACGACCCCCTACAGGCTTGCAACCTGTCCTTGCGCCTCCCAACCTCTCTTATATGATAATTTGATCTCCAACTTCTGTACACCTTTAGATCTCTAGTTGAATGTACAGAGACACTTGTCTGAAGGTTTAAAGCTTTGCTTATATACCCTCAGTCGTGCCTCTTCATCTCACAGTCATGTATCCTCATTGTGACCCTTCACCAATCAACAAATCGTAAAATAACCTCTTCGTTGACAAATACTGTGAATTAACAGTGCGAAAATGCATCACTTCGATTCTAATAGAAATCATTTCTGCAACGACCTTTTCGCAAACCGTATTTCCACAACAACCACTTCACATTTATATTTCCGCAAAACTGTCTTTCCGCAATCGTCATTTCCACAATTTGTGGGAACTCCTTCCTTCCGCAATTGTGGGTTTGCGATTACAGGTCTGTTTTTCGACTTTTCTCGAAATTGCTTCCGCAATTTGTCTTCCGCAAAACTTCTTCCCCAATTGGGAATTGTGGATTGCGAGTTTGTTTTGCATAAATTCCCTAAAATGACTTCCACAAAGTGTTGTCCGCAACTTTAACAAGCGTGCACCTTGGGATTGCGGAAACTATACTAGACCATTGATCTTTCTCTCTCTCTTATGATCTGGGCCGTCCAAATCTTCACTTCATAGAAACTTAACGTTATAATGCTTTTGACTTCGTTTAGCCGACTGTGTTATTTTGGCTTAATCTTTTGGACTATTTCATCAGTGTTGCCTTATGATCTTATGTTGACAACAATGGCAATTTAATCAACAAGATCTTCTCTAGTTTTTCCTTCAAGCTTGGGATGTCTAACGATAATTTGGTTGGGATTGTGGGCCAACTAGGATCATGATAGACCGGATCATCATTAATTTCAACAAGTTTGAAAAATCCAAAGTTTCCAAAAATGGTATTCTAGGTATCATCGAAGTGTTTGCATATGATGGCATGTGGTGGAAAATTTCCACTGGCGAGATCTCCAAAAGATTGGTAAGGGTTGCCCCCTGCCATGCCATGTGAAGGAGAAACTTATTGTTAAGGGTTCCATAAAATAATAATAATAATGCAGTCAATATTCTAGTGGAAATCTCTCTCAAAAAACCCCGAGTATTTCCACATGATCCATGGATGATAAACATGGTAAATCAACCCTGATTACAGAGCTTAACCTCGAGGGGATCAAGAGTGTTGAACTCGTGACCTTCCCAACTTTTGGGGGAAGAAATCTCACGCCTGGCTCATGACAACTTAAGCCAACCCTTGGGGCTTATATATATATATATATATATATATATATATATATATATATANCCTCACTGGAGATGATACCTCCATTTCCCTTGCTATGATAAAACATCAATTGAGGTTGTAGTGTTGAAACTTTAAATGCATGAATATGACTAAACTAATAAAGATGCACTAGGATGAATTGATCAAACTTGCAAGATTTGAGCCAAGCTAGACATAAGAGATCCCTATAGAGGTGTTCCAAATAACAAACAAAAACAAGGGTTTGTTAAAGGTGGAAGAAGTTTGATCACTAATTTGAATGTGTATTTGCAAATTAGAGTTTTCAATGATAGAAGAACCCAATCTAGCTTAATAACAATAATTGAATGTTATATATAGACATGGGAGTGACCTCAAGCAAACAACAAAAAGGTTTGTTAAAGGTGGAAGGAGTTTGATCACTAATCAGATTTTGTATTTGCGAATTAGGGTTTTCAAAGATAGAAGAATCCAATCTAGCTTAATAACAAGAATTGAATGGTATAAATAGACATTGGAGTAACCTCATGGTGCATATTAACTTTAGGTTAGTTGTTGGAGGGTCCAAATCATATGGAACCATGTTACAACACTTATTCACTTGGCATCGCAAGTTTGTTAAAATGATGTTGCAAGTTTTAAGGCCCAAAAGTACTATGTTATGTGTGCCATGGATTCACAATTGCAACCCATGGTGCACTTTCTTCCAAGGGATGAGGTAGGTTGAATGAGGTTTGGCTCAAGTTGCCTCCATAAATTGAAAGTCCAAACATGTTTGGGCTGCTATGTACCAAATGTAAGGCATCCTAAGTGACCATGGACCTAACCAATGAGTTTGCACTCCCAACTAGACCCATGAAGTCAAGATGTCTACCTCAAATATCAAAGTGAATCAAACTGGTGACCAAGGGCTAGAGATTAGGATGGCAGAATGCACCCAAGGAATCCACCTCATGACTACATATCCTAGAGAAGTCCCACATCTAGGATAAGCTGAGGTGAGGACTTTAGAAAGGTGGCTCAACATATTAGCATAGTTGTTGTGATCATCAAAGGATTCAAGTATGAATGCAATGTAGAAGTTGATCACGCAATGCACCATTCGATGGATAGGCATATGTGAGTACCCAAATATGAATCTCACATGCTACATAAAGATTCTCTTCATCATATTATCTCATTTTAATCTCTAAAATTTTAAAGGATCCATTTGTAATAATTTGTATTGCGATAAATACACTGGAAATTGTTCAAATTAATAACCATGAAGCTATCATGCTTTGTATGATGCTAAATTAATCACCATGAGGCTATCATGCTTTATATGATGCTAATAAATGAGAAAGAGATTTGTTTTTCTGGTATACCATGACATAATTAAAACATCATGCTTTATATGATGCTAATAAATGAGAAAGAGATTTGTTTTTCTTGTATACCATGACATAATTAAAACATAAATCTACATGTTTCAATGTATTAATTTCTGCCTTCAAAGAATACGTAACTTCGTTTTTATTACCCAAAATAAGAGAGAGCGTTCCTTGTTTTCATTACCCAAAATAAGAGAGAGAAAATAATAATAAAAGCACAATGTCCATTGCGATAGTGAACTAATTCTGTCTATTGGAAAAATGCCCCATTTAATCTACCATTTGGAAAGGCCATCCTATACAAGTAAGACGATGATCAATATTTAGGAAAACATTAAAGTTGTAAGATGCATCAAATTACGATATGTAGCACACAACCAACTTAACTTCTATTCATTTCATTATTAGTAAACAAATCTATGAAAATTAGAGAAAACCTGAGTGATTTTTGGAAACGATGAGAAAACCAACGAAAATCAACAAAACACTGGGTCTCTTCGCATTCTGAGCGACCATGGAAACGATGAAAAAATCAACCAAAATCAACAAAATACTGGGTCTCTACGCATTCTAACTTTAAAGGTGGGGTTAATGCAATTTTCCAAATCGGAAAATAAACTTATTCTAGGGTTGCAGATAGGTGAAAGATGATTGAATATACTTGCAAAAAAATGAATAACACAATAAAGTAAAAAACAAAGATAGTGTGATCTTAACATTATAAGTATTAAATGTAGAGGGTGACTGAAATACATCGGATGTGCTATGATAAATAGAAGGTTAAGATGGATCTTTATAGGAAACCTGTTTAGAGAGAGAGATTACGATAAGCATGACATGACGACAAAGACAGTAATCTCTCCCACTAGGACGGTAGAGCACCTTGATTCACTCTATGCAAATATATATGAAACTACATTTATATATTGGGGAATTGATAACATCTGAGGTTGAGTTCCAACATGCGATGCCAACCATTTGGGTTCAGTACTTGAGCTTTGCAGCATCCACGTACATATTAGACCCAGGTTTAGATAGATATATATACATTTTCTAACAATTGAACTGGCCTTTATCAGCAAAGTTTTTTGTTTTTATCAAAAACCCTTTATATGCTACTTGGGGAAAACAGAAATACATTAGCCATCTACACTAGAAATCTAACAATGATCCGATATGAGCAACAAGGTAAAATGCCAAATAAACACATGGAACAAGGAAAATGCCTAATACATACACGGAACAAGGAAAATAAGTCCATTCTCACCCACAAAACCAGGTTAGATGTCATTGGAGTGAAAGCATAGCAATTAGACCAATTTATGGTGCCAGATAATTGATTGATATCAAATTCAAAGGGAAGAAAGAAAAACATCATCAATTTTGTAATCTCAACCTTATGTGCATTCATTTGAATAAATGTCAAATGCATCCAGCTGCCAAGGGTGCACACATAAATCCAAATTAAAGGATGCACACAGCTGCCAAGGGTGAAAAAATTAAAGGATAAATCGAAATTAATCACAAGTGACTGATCAATGGATGCCAAGGGTGCACACCAAACTCACAAATACCAATCATTCTGAAACTTGGGTGACGAATCAGGAGTGTGGTGTCAAAATGCTAAGCAAAGGATACTGCCTCAAAATGTTATAAACCCTATAAAACTTTTATCATGTAATTCACTATTTCAACTGTACAGATCATCATCATCAACAGCAGTTTGTGTAGCAAAAGGATCTGTGGTTCCTTCACTGACTGTAGTAGTAGCTGCTCGATCTGTGAACCGGAATTCTGACCCAAAACCTCGAGACTGCTGTAAAGTTTGAGCAAATGCTTGATATTTACGTATATCTGCATCACTAACACTCCTTCGAGCATATTTCATTGATTCCTCAAAATGAGCTGCCTTTATTTCTGCAACTTCAGTTTCATCCTCATCCATGGCTTCAGGGTTTTCTTTTCTTTTCTTTTCTTTTTCAATGTCCTACATACGACAGAAGAGCAAAATTCATTCAAATATTCCAAGGCACTGATAATTAAAGCAAAGATTTTGCATTTTCTTGCTTTCCAAAAGTACCTTAAGGAAAATTATTAATGTACAAAATTGATCATCATATATTGGAACATGAATTGCTCAACATCTTCCAAGCAGGAAGGTCTACTGATGTTAAGACGTGCTTACCATTTCAATGTGCTCTCTAATAGCATACTTGCAAGCACGCTGACAAATTTCAGTAATATCAGCTCCACTAAATCCTTGTGTGTATTGAGCAAGAGTTGCAATTTCAACATCCTTTGCAACAGGTGACTTCCGCAAACATGCTTTAAAGATCTGAAAGCGGGAAGCTTCATCAGGTAAAGGTATGTATATTAACTGATCAAGGCGACCGGGTCGTAATAAAGCCGAATCAATAATGTCAGGTCGATTTGTAGCCCCAATAATGAAAACAGTTTTCTTGGCAGTCATGCCATCCATCTCAGTCAGCAACTGATTCAAAACTCTGTCTGCCGCACCCCCAGCATCTCCCCCACTATTACCACGCTGCACAGCTCAACACGCTAAAAGTCAAGCCGATAACTAAATTGACTAAAACTTCAGCTCGACAAGCTCATTTATTTCTAGAACCTTGGCATATCTTATTATGGAGACTATAAACATGTAGGAAGAGCCATACAAAATAACATAATATACAGACTGTGGTTTACAATAGTATAGAAATAATACTTGCCTGGGTAGCAATTGAATCAAGTTCATCAAAGAAAAGGACACAAGGTGCTGACTGCCTGGCCTTATCAAAAATATCACGTACATTAGCTTCACTTTCTCCAAACCACATTGTCAGGAGCTCAGGACCTTTCACACTGATAAAGTTGGCCTGACACTCATTGGCAATGGCCTTTGCAAGAAGCGTCTTACCACAACCAGGAGGTCCATAGAAGAGGACACCCTTAGAGGGAGACATACCAAACTTTTCAAATTTCTCTGGATGTTCCANAAATACCTTCAAGATCAACCTACAGTAGCACGACAATAAGAATCATGCGTGGATCGGGAAATTAGTTAACTAAGATAAATGCTATAACATCAGGGCATCAATAAAAATAATATTTTGAGATTAATAAAATTCTTACATCTTCAGCAAGTTTCATATTTTTTGTGTGGATGCGAAGAACCTCCAGTCGACCAACTTCATCTGGAACCCCAATGTCAATTTCACGATCAAACCTGCCAAACCTTCTAAGTGCTGGATCAATGCTGTTCGGCCGATTTGTTGCTCCCATGACAATCACATGAGATCGAGATTTTAGACCATCCATCAATGTCAAAAGTTGAGATACAATGCGCCTCTCTACTTCACCATTTGTTTTCTCCCTCTTTGGAGCTATGGAGTCAATTTCGTCAATGAAAATAATAGAAGGAGCATTTTTCTCTGCTTCCTCAAAAGCCTTTCTAAGATTGCTTTCACTTTCTCCAGCAAGTTTTGACATAATTTCAGGACCGTTAATTAAGAAAAAGAAAGCTCCAGTCTCATTTGCCACTGCCCTGGCAATCAAGGTTTTTCCTGAACCAGGAGGACCATAAAGCAAAATACCTTTTGGGGGCTTCACGCCAATGGATTTGAAAAGTTGTGGATGCCGTATGGGTAATTCAACAAGTTCCCTGATTTGTGCCATTTGTTTTCTTACACCACCAACATCATCATAGCCAACTTCATCCAATCTGTCTTCATCTTCTCGTTTTATTGGCTCTCCCTCACAAAAAATTTCAGTGTCTGGAGAAACAACACAATAATCACCAGGATCTGTCTCAATAATTTTAAATTCCACACTTCTCATTCCTCCTCGTACTAGAAAAAGGTCTCCTTTTCTTACTGGGCGATAGGCTTCCAAGAAGTAAGCTGTGTATACAGATAACGCATACAGAATTTTAACATTCATGGTGTCAAAGCAGTAAACCAAAATTGTATAGTCATACACAAAAGGAATAGAAACTCACACTTCAAGTACACATCAAACAAGTTTCCTGTAACACCTTCGATTGTGTCATCAATAGGAAGAATATGCACACGCTTCCCATACTTAACATCTGGGCACTGATGAACAGATACTACATCCCCTAATCTTACTCTTAGATTTGACCTAACAACTTTGTTCATTCTGATCTTATGCTCTTCACATGTATCATCAACCAGAACAATGCAAACCGTATCCTTTCTCTTTTTACCCTGCATTGTTACAATAAATCAGCTTTATGATTTCAAATTTATTTTTTAAAATACAATTGGCAAGAATTTAAACTTTTCAACAGAATTTTCCACCCAAACTAATAAAAGGAAAAACACAATTTGACAGAAGGGCGTGAGAACAACCTTAATAAGGATGGTATCACCCCGGAAAAGCTGCAATGTTTCCATTGTTTTTGAATTAAGAGACACCACAGAATTCTCATCATTTATGGCTTCATCCACAACTAACCGATTAGGAGACTTCTTACGCTCAAGTATTGCAGTACTAAAGTCTTTCTTTGTTCCCTTCCTGGAAAGACAGCATAAAAACTTTTAGTAATCTAAAAACTAATGATACTATGTCACATCAAATGTAACAGCTTATAAATTGCAGAATTAAAGGATAGAACATAATAAAGCAAACAGATAATAAAAACTCCTAAGTAAATAGAAGGGTGTCTGTTCCTGTTACGGCCTAAAAAGGCATTTTCTTCTGTGTCTTTTTTGGTGCTTTGATGCATGAACAGAGGCCTTAAATGACCCAGTAAGACTAATAAGTAGATGTAGGAACAGTTGTCAAACTGTTTTTAAGTGTCATTTAAGACGAAGAGCATAAAATCTTTTAAGGGTCAGAAAGTGTCTTAAAGACAGACCATTGTATATTCTGATTTCAGCTTTGAAATATAGAACATAAAGTTTAAAAAAAACAGATAATAAAAGTAAAATGGAAACATAAATCGATATTATGGATTTCGACATAACAACATTAAAGCATATGATGATATAGAGCAACAAATTTAACCAAAGTTAAATATTACACCATTGTCTTCTCTGAATGAAGAAGATTCTAAGAAAGGCAACAAACCTAAAGCCACCTTCTCCAACGAAGTTCCATATGGAAATTTGCAGCCAATTACCCATCATGCTTTTACCAAGGCATTATACATAAGTTGCATACTTGTAAGATACATGCAATCAAATTTATCATTTCTTGATTTATGTAGATTTGTACTGGCACTGTAGTAGCAAGATTTGGCCATATTGATCTTGATTCTTTATAGTGTAGAAATTCTGCAGTAATACAAAATTCTACAAATTTTTGGTCAATGCACCTTTAATTGTTTTCGATAATATACCTCGTGTTTTTATACCCTTAGCGTCTAGACCCATAAACCCAAAAGAAACATCCCAAAAACCATAAATATATTTAAAAAAACTTTGAAAACCCATAAATATAAATTAAATTGCCAAACTTTCAAAGAATGAATTATTTCTCATATTTATTGTGCATTCTTGAGGCTGATATTCTTCTAAAGTTTGGAACAAAATGCAAGATTTGGTATCTATGAGATGTATACTTCTCTATTGGATCCATACTGGGTTTTTTAGTTACGTAATTTTCATTACCAAATCATATCTGAATTCATATTCATATTCAATTCTTGCTACTATGACTGTCAGCCAATCGCCACATTGAAGTTCTATATATCAAAAACAAGGAACATGTTACTTGAATGCATACATCTGTTGAACGCAAAATGAAAGAAGGGAAAGGAAGGAAACTAACATAAGCACCAGCCATCCACAATGAGCCAAAGCTCCCCATTGTTAGGGCATCGGCCTTTGCACTAAACATATAAATATGTAGTTATGAAGAAAAACAAATTCCATGACTACGGGAATTTCAACTTCCATCCACTTTACATAAACCAGAGTCACACAGACTAACCCAAAATAATTGAAAATTAGCCTAACAACTATACCAATTCAATGATGAACTGCAGTGTTGACATAGGATAATTGTGACACTTTGTTGCACACTCCTAAACTGCCCAAGTACCAGTACCAGAAAATTGCAGAAACACAGAAATGCCCCGGAAACTTCTAGGAAACACCCAAGTGCCCTGAGGACCATGGTATGGGAATTCTAAAACACACTAATCTGAGGAAAATGAAAACAAATTAACCTCTAATTTGTTTCTAAACCTACCTACAAATTAACCTATCATTCTTATTTATTTGCTAGATAATGTACACACACCACTTTCACCAATATACCTGTTTTTGTGGGTTTTGTTTCCATACATTCCCGGTTCTGAAACTAGTACAAGTTTCCACATTTTGTGCAACTTAACTGTGACATAAGAGGGATAGATAAGCAATCTGCACTGCAATGTTAGATAATAGTACTGGAGGATAAATCTATTAACACCACAGCAGTGGCATGGCAGCAGTAAACCTATCAATATGATGTAGCCACATATAGTTTCATACCTAATATTACTAACAGATTGGTAAATTATCAACACCATGAAAGTTGCATACAACTTTGGACCTGTACATGGCTAATTTATCAAAGGAGTAAAACACAAATTCTGACCTAAAAGGCATTCCGAACGGGCAATCAATAACAACACTGCAGTGCTGCATTGCACTATGTTACTAGGGGTTTAGTCCCATTTTAAGATGACCCAGATTGTTGGAATTTGGTAAAAATGAGCAGAACAGGGTAGAACCCTTTACCTTGCCAGAAAACAAAAATGAACTTACCATAGAAGATTGAGTTTATCCACTTATTAACCTACTCTATATTCTGTATGCTTCAAATCAGATGGTACAGATCCCAAGATATTCTGCATTCAATGCAGCACTACTAGATGCCAAATGCTTGCCTCCCCAATGCATGTCCCTGGCCCATTTGGAATGCTGTTGACCTTTTCATTTTAATAATAAAATAAAACTTTCATACACTTACGTAACCAGAGCCACACAGACCAACCCAAAATAAAGGCAAATTATCCTAAAAACTATCCCAATTCAATGAAGAACTATAGAGTTGACATAGGATAGCTGTAACATAAGAGAGATAGATACACAACCCGCACTGCAATGTTAGATAATAGTGCTGGAGGGTAAATCTATTAACACCACAGCAGTAGCATGGTAGCAGTAAACCTATCAATATGATGCAGTCACATACAGTTCCATACCTAATATTAGTAACAGATATGTAAATTATCAACACCATGAAAGTTGCATACAACTTTGGACCTGTACATGGCTAATTTATCTGAGTAAAACACAGCTTTTGACCTAACAGGCATTTCCAGTGGGCAATTAATAAGCACATTGCAGTGCTGCATTGAATTTTGTTGCTAGGGATTTACACCCATTTTACAATGACCCAGATCGCTAGAATTTGGAAAGATGAGCAGAACAGGGTGGAAATCATTACCTTGCCAGCAAAAAAAAGAACTCACAAGGGAAAGTTGAGTTTATCCACTTATTAACTGACTCCATATTCTGTATGCCTCAAATCAGATGATAAAGATCCCTAATATATACTGTATTCAATACAACACTGCTAGGTGCATAATGCTTTCCTTCCCAATGCATGTCCCTGGCCTATTTTGGAATGTTGTTGACCTTTTAAATAATAAATAAATAAAAACTTTTAGGCAAACCAGAGCCACACAGACCAACCCAAAATAAAGGAAAATTAACCTAAAAACTATCCTAATTCAACGAAGAAATGTAGAGTTGACATAGGATAGCCGTAACATAAGAGAGATAGATACACAATCTGCACTACAATGTTAGATAATAATGCTGGAGGGCAAATCAATTAACACCACAGCAGTGGCATGGGAGCAGTAAACCTATCAATATAACGTAGCGGAATACAGTTCCACCTAATAGTAGGAAAAGGTAGGTAAATTATCAACACCGTGGAATTTGCAATACAACTTTGGACCTGTGCATAGCTAATTTATCAAAGGAGTGGAACACAACTTCCGACCTAACCAGCATTTCAAATGGGCAATAAGCACTGCGCATTGCTGCATTGAAGTATGCCAAAGGTGAAAGAAATACGATACGCTCCTGTTAGGAAATATTATTAAACAAAAGCCTATGTTTCATTTTGGGTTTGGCTTTCTTCAAGGCGTGAGGTTGGACAAAAATGATTTCTGAGGAGCTTGGTCTAAGTGTAATGGAAAAGCAAGAATCACTACCCAGTGGTGATTCACCTGAATAAAAATACCCTAGGAAAATAGGGGACCTTGTAGAGTAAAAAATAATTATGTTTTTGCCCGTCAAACACTAGCACTGACAATCAGATCTGAGATATATTTGGAAATGAGCATGTAAAAACCTATTAGTGTGTCTCATCGTGACCGTGCACTGCCTTATAGATAGACGGTCCTTACCCAGATAGGCTTGGAACACTTCCTGTCGTATAACAAACCCATCTGAAATTAATAATAGCATGCTGTGTTCATCAGAGTCACAGTCCATAGATTATTCAAGGTCGGTAAACGTGGAAGGGCTTTTGACTTACCCTTCAGATGATTCTCCCGGTATTGAGCTCGCCATTGTCGATTTAAGAGGATACACGATAGAAAAAAAACTACGGAGCAGAGGAGGAGGCAGAAGAAGATCTCCTATGAATGAATGAGATCTGATGGAATGTATCAGTGGCCTCCCCTTCCTATTTTCACCCACCACGAGCACGACCGGCGCAGGGAAAAAGTGAAGTAGAGACTCTCCGGGGATTCGTATGCTAAAAATCACAAGCCCGCCATGTATTACAATAAAAGCTCGACTCGTTTCCTTTTATTAGTACACCTCGTGAGAGGAGGGGCAGCCAACCGACCAGCTTGGCAGAATCTATAAGTCAAATGGGTTTCAATGAATGAGAAGGATCATCGTTATGCGGATGCGATTAAAAAGAGTGGAAAATCTTTAATTCATTTTCTGAATATTTTATTTTAATAAGGTAGAATTTGGAAATTTGAAATTTTAAGATTATTTATTATTCTTTTAATTTTGAATTTTATGAATGCATAAAGGCAAACTTACTTTGTTAGAAAAAAAATGGACTTAATGAAAAGGTCCAGTTATTAACTCGCTTTTAAAAAATAGTAATAACTTGGTTAACAAGGTTTTTAAATTTGGGTATTTTAGTCATTAGCACATCCACATAGTTTATGGTTGGATCAAGTCAATAAGGATCAAATAGTTGAGACATAGTGATGGAATGGAAGACACTTTGGATTTTTTTTTATTCCTTATATTCCTCTTGTTAAACGGGTTCAACTTTGAGTTATGCATGCCTAGCTATGGGTTATCATCAACATTCTTCCTGCTATCCATATATCAACTATTAGTTATTTTTTATATTGTTTTTTTATCTCACATTCTTCTAGTTATCTGCATGAATTGTTGGTTATCTATTCGTCAGCTATGAGTTATCCATGCATCGCTACAAGTTATTTTTTATAATTGTTGATTTCGAATTTTGAACGACTGCCATAGAATCAATCTCGACAGTACATTTGTCTCATCCTCGTCCATAGATGAAAAAGCATAGGTCATAGTCCACCCCAAATCTCAAATAAAAATGCCTATCGGCGTAAAAATTATGTTATACCTAGGTTGAGTAGTTACCTAAAGTTTTTTAGTGTTGTTTAGGTGTATGGGTGTGAAACAATATATGCTTATCTTTCAATGTTTCATTTAGTCGTAGGTCCCTTTCATATAAGTTGGAGGAAAGAGCCATAACACCTTATGACTCATAGGTTAATGGTTGAGTATGTGGATTGTACTTCGGATTTTTTCATACAAAATTTTCTCTCAAACCCTTTCACCACTTCAACATTGGGTGAGTGACTTGATCATCCTTATAACAAAAAAGTGTAAACATACTTGTCAACCATGAAGCCAATGTTGATGTTGATAATGTTGGTTGTTAGAAAAATAGCCACAAGAATAAATCTCATTTAGCCATGCAAATTTCACCCTTGCTTTATACTTCGTATGCATAGACATACCCTTTCTTCATTGATGCCACACACCATAACATCGGCACACCACATGTTGAGGGTTCAATAGCTCAAATGGTGAGGAGGTAAGTTTTGCAGTCTAACCACCCAGGTTCACATCCCCCACGAGACATTGGCTTATTGTGATAAGGCTAGAACGGTAGGTGCCCCCGGTTAGTGGGACCCCCATATGGGTGTGCCTTTAAGATGTCTTGGCCCTTGCTAAGTCACAAGTTATTGGTATATCTAGCTTGTAGGTTGTTGGATGTACTATTGGGTTATGGTGGTATCCATTGGATTTGAACTTGGGCCTTGCCCAGGTAACCCAACAAGTTATCGATTCCCATGGTTTAAAAAAAACATCATACAACATGGAACCCATTCATACATTAATGTTAGCATTATTATGTTGTGACCTGGTTGTTGTACATGATCTCACACTAAGTTGCCCGAAAAAAGGGCACACACCTCTGTTTGTTATAAATGATATCCCCATCCATCCATAACATAAAAGATAAAGAGTATTTCCATCATTTATGGTAATATTTCCATCAATCATTATGAATTAACTCTCTAAATATTTATTGCAATAAATTAATGAACACACAACATTTGCAACAAAGATTAGTCAAGTTGTTGCGGTGAGAAATCTCAATCCAATAGCACTTACCATTGGTGTCCTAAAATTTAAGGGGTGAAGTCTTAACAATATGTAGTGCACTCTAATTGACTTATTAGTGTTAATACCACTTTAAAATAATGGGATGCAAATGCCAGTTTAAAACACTATAGTGGCTCAATGCTATTATAAAGCATGCATTGATGTTTAGTTAATGCCCAATGGTATAGTGGCTCAATGCTAACTATAAAGCATGCATTGATGTTTAGTTTAATGCCCAATGGTTAACACTGCATTGCCTTCAAATTTAACTAGTTGTTATTTCAACATCAATACATAAACTACTTTTAGCTTAAGATGGTGTTTTATGACATTTACAGTTCTATAGTTGAACTCAAATCATACACAAGAAAGATCATGCGCAAATAGTTAAACTCTTAGATCACATAAAAGTTAAGTTAAATAAAACATTGAGATAGTAGACTAGAGTTATACATAGTATATGTATATCTTTCAAGATATACATCTCAAATTGCATAACACAACTTGTCCCACAACTAGGGATAATTTTAAGGATCTATATTTTTTTTTAAGTGTAGAAACCTTGGCGAATCTTACTAATTCATAAATTTCCAACCATAAAATGTTGTGTGATATTTTCTAAAAAGATTCAAATTTATAAGGTTTTTATACATTTTCTGGACAATTTTGGTGACTTTTAGACTAAGTTGTTTTTATCCCGTGGAATTTTGGCAAATCAACTTAGAAAAAAATGGAAATTGGTGAATCTTTTTTTGGAAAAAAGGTAAAAAATTAGCCCATGGGCTAAAATTTTCCCTGTGACCACAACACAATTTTATAGTGAGATCATAAGCACGCATCAACCTTTTGCAATGTGTTGGCTCATGAATCTCTCTTAAACATTTAGTGTTAAGTTTGCCACTTGTTTTGTCTAAAAAAAATCTGACCACCTCAAATTTGAGACCATTTTTTTTGAGGAATAATCTCGCAGAAAACCCTCTAAGTACTTCCTCGTGATTCATGGATGGTAAACGGGGTAAACCATCGGCCCTAATTACAAAGCCTAAACCCAAGGGAATCAAGAGAGTCAACTCGTGACCTCCCCAACTTTGGAGGGAGAGATTAAGCTAACACTTGGGGCTATCAAATTTAAGAATGATTACATATATGTGTTTGACTAATAGGGAATCAAGGTAGACTTTCTCAATAATCAATTATGACCAACATATCATCTTTGTTTTCTCCATGTAATCAAGATACTATTGACTCACTAATGATCAAACTTGACTTGACCATCTTTGTGTTATCAATCTATGCTAGCACAATATTAGATACCAACTCATAAAGAATAAACCATGTCAATGTTTATGCTCAACTAACTCTTCATTGTTGCTCCTCCATGTTTATGATAAACTTTATGTACAACCTGTTACCCCTCATATTGCATGAGGTTCCACCCGTGTTCTTCATCATGGTCCAATCGCATATGACAAACACTTACTGACAATAGTGATAGATCATTTAACAAACGTAGGAGCTTTATTATAGATGCACAAACTCTATATAGCATTGCTCTTGTGGTATGTTCAACAATTTCCTCAATTGTTGGTACATGTTGTCTAGAGGAGAATGGTTGGTGTAAAATTGTTTGCTTATTCCCCTAAAGCCTAACAGTGTTCCATTAGTTCATTATTATTGAGCATCATTGGTATTATGATGTATCTCAATGTTTTGGTGACATGTTGGAGTATTGTCTTGTCACTATGAAAGATTCTATCACTTGGTCCCTATTCCTATGATGTCATATGTGTGCATTGGTTGTATCATGACTTGAGGCTTGGATCACCTTTTATGTTGTGTCCTAACATGATGGTATTATATGTGCTAGTCAATAGGAGGGGGTGTTCCACATAGTCCCATTTTCTTATGTTGTGCTAGTCATCACATGATTAGGTGGTACAGGTTGTCTAGGGAATGCCTTCTCTAGCATATGAGGTGTTGGCCACTTCATTTTTGAATACTTGGTCGTGGAATAGAGATGGAAAATAAACGTGTGAAAAAATGTGGAAGAGGGCGTGGAAAAAGATAAGCACAGCATCAATGCATTAGAGTAGGAGTAGTTGAACTATAACCATCTTGACATGCTAAAAAATAACTATTGTAATTTGTATGAAAGCTCTGCAAGGGCTAAGGGATGGGGTTGAATATTTTGTAATGGAAGGATTTTTTAGGAAGGTTTGGGTAGAGTTTATAAAGAAATCCTTGAGCCACATAATGATTGTATGAATTGTGTAACATCTTGCATATTGTCATTGAAATATTATTAAGAATGATGGTTTTGATGCCCCCCTCAAATTTATGTTGCATGTGTAATGTCTGATGTATATTAAATGAGTAAATATTTGTTATATATTAGATATTCTTATGTTTGGATGCCATTTACCATTGCATAATGGTAAATTGATTTGCATAAATTGTGATGTTGTTAAAATGAATCTTATAATCCCAACAATGTCTATTCATTAGTATTTTCCTCACCTAACACTGGTCTTGGTTGCTCTTCGGGTGAGACTCTCTTCTCTTCTCAAAAGATAAAAATTACCAACACGTCTAGACTACAGTGGGCCTTTGTTGGCTACTATGTAGAGTCATAGTGTTTAATTTTGCACCAATATGACGTTTATTATACATCAGGATGACAACCTTACATGGTTAACATTACTTGATTGTGGAGCTCCTAACACATTGACCCATTTTCATATAGTTTCAATGTGATTATCGATGTATGGTTGGAGCCTTCTTGGTGTGATCACCCTAGAAAATTTGGATTTGTTTTATGCATATTACATATTATTGTGGTAGGTATTGTGGTTTAGATGGAGTACTACCTTTGTGCACACATGCTGAGGTTGATTGAGTCCTTTTAACAAATGATTTGACCTACATTTGACTAGAGAGAGGCATATTCCTTGAGTTCCTATAAGGTTCCTACCCTTAACCCCCTTCTTTAAAAATGTATAAGGACATAAGGCCGATTAAATAGTTGTGAATAATGAGTTAATGTAAAAGGGCCCTCTTTATTGACCGCTTCTCTCTTGTTGGGTTCTTATTTATACTGAGAGGGGGGTGAATCAATATAAAGCATACATTACACAATTTTCACTTTAACAAACTATATACTTCATTTTTTTTGTCAAAATAGTAAAAGACACCAATGCGCAAAGAATGTGTGTGTGTGTGTGTGTGAGAGAGTGAGAGAGAGAGAGAGAGAGAGCACTAACTCACTCAGGAACCAACCTGATTTGGACATCAATCCCATATGCAAGCACCCACTTGTTGATTATAGACATCAACTTGTAAGGACTTCCATATTTTGTGCAAGCACCAACTTGCAGTGTTCATGTACCAACCTGAATGGAGACTGCAATCTCCTCTTCGTGTTCTTCATTGCCAACTAAAAGGATGTTACAACTCCATGTTTTGTATTCTCCAGCACCAACTAGAAGGAAGCTACAATTTCTCATCCTTGCCCCTTCCTGCCACCCATAAATAAAGATATGATGTAACAAAACTATGGATTTTGTGATCTACGTCTTCTATGACTTCTACGAATTACATCTTTTGTGACTTTTGTGATCTATGATCTGCATCTTCTACAACTTATGTGATATACGATCTGTGTCTTCTGTAATCAACAATATCAACCCTTTACAACTTCTTCGATCTGCGACCTGTGTCTTCTGATTTAGCTTAACTTGCTTTCATTGTATATCTCCTTCACACATCTTAGTGTTGGGTATCTCTCTAGTTTGCACACTATCTACTGTTATTCTTCATGCTTTTGCGCATTCGACTCTTTTCTATAAACACTTATTTAAAATCAATGAGCCATTAATACCCCAAGAATTTGAAGCTTTCCAAATCAAAGTTTCACATCTTCTTCTTCAAGCTTACTTCAACATTTTCATCTCTTGCTTATTTATACTATTTTTGCTCAAGAGATGTGTCCACAAGTTGGGGTTAATCCTTTGAATTGGTGACACCCATTCTTCTTTACTTCTTGGTTAAGCTAACCACCTCATTATATCTTTCATCGGCGTATATCTTTTGATAATTCATCCTTGTGGAGTTTTGCGCATATGTGTTCCACGTCTTGGTGGGATTTGCGTACTTCCAAAACTTGCACACTTATTCTCTATGTACTTCTTCAAACTGGCTCACTTATATAGAGAGGCATTGCTTGATGGATCTTGTGCATTGCTAAGACTTGCATACACTTTTATATATTTCTTCAAACTAGCTTCAAGTATTCATGATTCTTGCTTGACATCAACGCCCATCTTTTTTTTTTGACATCAATGAAAATACCAAAGTTCAACAATATCCCCCTTTGGCATCGATGTCAACACCAATAAAAATGAGCTCCCCCTGAATGTGAGCTCTTCCTTTTAGCACATAACTTGATGCCTCTATATTTATGTCGTTTGGTCCTTTGTTGTGCTCTTTTGGGAAAAGCTTGCTTCTACCTTATTTCTCTTCTTCTTATCCGATTCTCCTCCCAAGTACTAGAGTACTCCTCCTGACTTCATGCTACTCATTTCTTCTTCTTGTCACTTCTAAACTGCCAGATATTCTGCCATGTCGCAGATGATTTTTTTTTGTGTCACCTATTGACTACAAATTATTTTTGCCACTTACTGACTACATCTTCATTAATGTGTTTTTGCACATCTTGTCACATATTTCAAAAGAAAATCTTCCTTGATGTGTGTCATTAAACTCTTCGGTGGTCACACACATCTCCATCTGTCAATTAACTTTGTAATAACTTGATGCAACATTAGTGTAGAACATTGTTTTGACACAGACGATGCATCGATCTTTCATGTGGTTTGATATATCACTTATGACCCATGTACTCATGTGATGTAGTAGGATTTGTTCTTCGAGCGCAATCTTTTTACTTAATTGACATAAATTGTTCGTCAATTCAACCAAAATTTTGCATCCCTTCATTTAGCACGGGAAACAAATTTCCAAATCTATTTATGGGCTTCTTACAACCTTCAATCGACACAGAACCATCAATATTTCTTGTTTTGAGTCTTGTTTTCATACTTTTGTTGCAATGGAAACCTCTCTTCAACAAGTTATTGTTTCCATTACAAGGATTTTTGAAGCAATTGAGTTTCAACAATAGGAACTTGCATACTTCAAGGGTGAGTTTGAGAATTCGACGTCTTAGGATGAGGAAGCTAATATACAAAGGTGGTATTCCCAGTCACAAGTGAATCGATGGCATGCTAATGAAATTGCGGTCTTGAAGAGTCGAATGAAACAACTTGAGAAATAAAAGGAGCTCAATCTGGTGAAACATCTTCGAGGAATGTCCAATGGTACTACTTTTGATATGCAATATTATCCTGATACATAATTGTGCCTTAAATTATCCAGTGTTGTTGATACTAAATTGTCTCTCATTGCCAGGTTGTTGAAGATTTCAATTTTGTAAACCAATATGCCTACTGAGACAGTTTTGAGAAATGTGTGCTTGTCGCAATGTCTTTTGTACTTACCTTCTTCCTTCTTGTACACCATTTATGGCCTAGTTGTCATCATATATGTTTTGAGCTTCAAAGCTCCAAAATTTTGTAAGTTGGATGAGTACCTTTATGCTTCTTGTAACGACAACTCCTTCATAATACAAATTCTGATTATATAAAAGTGTTGTATATGTGCACAAGGATTAGTCTTCTATAATGATGCATCATACATTAATATTTATCCATTAATACTTATATAACATGAACTTGAATATGTGTCACATCTTGAAATCAATGTATTTTGTGCGATAGTTTCTTAAATGTACTATGGTTGCAATGTTTATTATTACTTTCCTTGAATTCCTAATTGATGACATGTTGAATTCAAGGATCTCCCTCATAGCTTTAGAGATCAAGAAGAAGGGTAGCATTAGTTGTTGCTTGAGGAATGCTTGGATTGTTTATTTCAGTTGCACATGTCTGAGGAACTTTCTTTATCCATTTTTTGATGTGCGCACATCCTTTGTGATACTATCTAATATTGCTTTCCTTGTCCCTCAATATTTCTCCGTCGATGTTATATGGAACATTTTTTTATGGTTGCTTCAGTCCTTAGACAATACTGAGCCTTATACCCAAAACCATCACAAGCATAGCATCTCATTGTATGAACTTTATTTTGCAATGTGGCCAAAATAATTACACCTTGAACACTTCAATGTATTGACTCTTCTTTTACAAGTATGACAGGAAAAATTGTAATTATTGAAAGAACTATTATACCTAGGTTGGACTTGCTTTTCAAACTTCATTTGATTTGTATCTGAAATACATTTTTTGTTGCAAATATTTTCAGTTATCTTGTCGTAGCCAAGCCCTAACTTGTCTGTTGGTGATCTTTGGATGTCCAATATATTGTCCAAAATCGATGTGCTATTATTAAACTTGTTTCTAATTTTTGCTCCAGAGCAAACCTTGTCTTCTTTTGGATTTGAGAAATCCGGTATTTTATCCTTGGACTCTCTTTGATTTTCCAAACACTAATTTTCTCTTCTTATTTTAGCCACTTCACTCTTCAAGTGAGAAATATATGTATCTTTTTGCAAAAGACATTATGTTAGTAGCTCATTTTTCTTTCTTGTTTCTTCTAGAGATGCTTCCAACATTGAATTATTTTCTTCAACCCTTTTTACTTCATTTAGTGCACAATCCAATAGTTTTTCAAAAAATTTCCTTCTTACTCATATGTTTTGCCAATGTTTCTTGAAAATCCTTTTCCTCCTTTACATGCTCTTCAACTTTTAATAGATATTCCTTTAAGGATTTGTTCTTCTTTCTTGAATTCTTTAGCTCTTCCAAAGCACTAATCAGGTCAACTTCCACAGTTTCTTCTTCACTGTTACTCATATCAAGTAGACTACTCAATTGAAATTCTACATCAAATTTTGAAGGTGGGGTATATATCCCACTGTAAAAATACTTACTCAATGTTTCTGATTGACCTTCATGAGTCTTCTCTTTTGATGATTCTTCCTTGATGAAAGAACAAAAAATATATTTTTCTTCCGAATCTTCATCTTCTACAAATGTCATAAAAAATACTTCTCTTGAGTTATCATCACTATTATCTTCCTATGGTGAATTGATGTCTTCCTTAGAGTATACAATCTTTCCTTGTTTAAGATGCCTCTTCCTATTTTTAGACATGTCATGTTGGTGCATGATCCTTTGTTCTTTGTGATTGACATCATCTTCACTATCATTGTCTCAAGTTTCTTTGTAAGGACATTTTGAAGCAAAATGACCTACTCCACCACAAGCAAACCATTTGAAGGGTAACTTTCCCTTGTATTTTCCACATCCCCTTTTTAACTTCTTCACAAAGTTGGTTTCCTCTTCATATGATCCATCAGAAGCATTCCTGTTTTGTTCATGTCCACTGCATTTAGTCTTCTTGGTGGCTTTGAATTTTTCTTTTTTCTTAGAGGAATTCTCCTTTTCAAACCTCATCTCATATGATGTAAGAATTTTGTGAAGCTCATCCTTTGTTAACTTGTCCAAATCAATTATGTCTTCTAAGGCTGATACTTTGGAGTCAAATCTAGATGGCAAGGTTCTTAGTACCTTTTGGATTATTTCTTCCTCAATAATTTGCACCCCAAGACCTTTGATGGTGTAGAAGGAGCAAGTCGACATAAGTCGACTTGAACGAAGACCGACTTAGTCAGCCGACTAAGTCGATGGGCCGACTAAGTCGATGGGCCGACTAGTCGATCAGTCGACTAGGTCGGTCGGCCGACTAAACAGATTGATTAGTCGACTTAACTAACACTCGTGTCGGTTCACCGAACAGACAGGTAGTTATTTTTTTTGTAACTGTTTGTAACTGGTATATATTAGGCTGTTGAGCCAACCAAAGAACTCAGTTCAGTTCTGTGCCTTGTATGAACTCACTACATTAATATAATATGTTTTCTCTATCTGTTCTTGTCTCTTGTCTCTTATTTATGGTTATGTTTTAGTATGTATTATTGGTAACCTTATGTGATCTGTGAGATTACAACATTGGTTCCGTTGCCGGTAGTACATGTCTAAAATATAGGCTCACATATGATAATAGAGCAGGAGATCAAGGACTGGTGGAATCGTAAAGTTGCAAACTACTTGCAAAATTACGCCCGACGAAACAGATTAACAGTCGCTGAAGCTAGAGCCATATTTTTCACAGAGACACATGAAAAATTTGTCAAGTCTGTACCACAACTGTTGAAGCAACTTCTGGATGAGAAGACCAAACGCGACTAAAGAACAGCAGTTGCTAGATAAACTGTTCAGAGGGGGACGTACAAATCTGTCGGAGTGGTTTGAGAAAATCACCGACGACTTCTATGAGGAGCGAGCGGTCGAAGACAGGACATTAGTGGAAACTGTCAAAGCAAACTTCTACACAGATTTCACCGACCAATTCTTATGCTCCCTGCCGACCTTGCTGTTCAAATTCTTGATAGAGAAAGGAGCAGGACACATCGTTGAACCTAGACCACCCTTGTGCGAACAGCCACCAAACACCAACTGGGCGGAAAAGCAGAAGAAGTGGGAGAAATTTATTGCAGAAAGGGAGTGGGAATACTTCCTGAGCAAGTGATTCGAACTATCCGGGATTTCTAAAAGCGTCGGGTAGGCTATGGGGGGGTAGCTGGTCGTGTGTCGGAAATAAGAGCATAGTGGATCCTAGTCGAAGCAGAATCCAGTATTAGTCACCAGTAATGAAAAGTCGACCGAAGGGAAATCAACGGTATAGTATTGTAGGAAAGTATGTCGGACATTAAGAAAATTGAAAGGGACGAAAGACAGCAGCGAAGGGAAGCCAAACGAGAAAGAGCAGCAGAACTGCATCAAAGACAAAACCCTAGGGAGACCGACCGTGAGGAGATTCCGCCAGAGTCGGGTCATGACCGACACGGAGAAGGTGTAGAAGAGGAGGCGACCCCTAAGGAAAAAGAAGTGTGGATAGAGCAGCCTGAAGCTCTCCAAATAACTGTCCCCGACCAAGGAGTAACCCTTTCCCCAGTAAATCCACGTACCACAATACAGACTATTATTGAAGACGACCTCCGACTGCGAGCTAGTGACATTACTATCTGGAGCCGACTAGGTGACGAATCATTCCCAGGACGACATCTTGTTATACGTCGACCGCTCGAAGGGAATTGGGTGACCTTTCAAACGGCACCATCCTTTCGGAGTATCCACTTGCTCTTACCAACACATGAAGGAGCACCCCCCCTACCACATACATTTTTCGAAGAAATCCAAGAGTCAGACCCGAGCACGCAAATTTCCAGTGGACCATCGACAATACAAATCCACACCAATCCACTGTACGACGCAAAATCGACCACCGATGGAGGCACAAGTTCTGTCGACCAAAACTCCTCAGGCTCGACTATATCAACGACCCCACCTCTTTCACCACCCCCCACACCCCCACCTCCGCCGCCGTCAGATAGCAGTGACAACGACTCAGACATGGGTCACGGAACTTCCCACATTCCTCTATATGAGGGGGATGAAGACCCCAGACGACATTGGTTCGTCTGCGAGTCCATCTGGGACAAAAACCAGGTGAAGGATGAAGACCGACAGATGGCTCAGTTCGCAGGAGCCTTACGAAAAAGGGCTCTTACCTAGTATATGA
Source organism: Pseudotsuga menziesii (assembly GCA_001517045.1). Taxonomy (NCBI): domain Eukaryota; kingdom Viridiplantae; phylum Streptophyta; class Pinopsida; order Pinales; family Pinaceae; genus Pseudotsuga; species Pseudotsuga menziesii. Next base: position 196,483 of record LPNX011046205.1, read on the forward strand.
TCTTTTCAGAACGGCAACCCAGAGCAATGAAAGCTGAAATTAAAGCACAGTTCTTATCCTTTTTTAAGACCCCAGACGCCAAAAAGCTCAAGACAACGCAGCAAAAGCCAGGGGAGACTGTCCGCGATTAGGACAAATGCTAGAAGGACCTGTTGAGTCAATTAGATTATGTTATTGATGAACAATTGCTAATTCAATGGTTTCTTGTAGGCTTATCACAAAAAATCCACAGACACATCAGTCTGGAAACTTTCAAGACATATGAAGATGCGCTGACCAAAGCTCTGCAGGTGGAAATGGACGAAGATATACCTGCCTATCCGACGGACCACAGGATAGAAGAATAGATGGAAAGTATCCAAAAATCCTTGAAAGAACTGTCCCTCAAAAATCAAGAAATCTGGTGCACGAAATGTTCGACGACCGGACACACAAAAGATAATTGTCGACATGAATACAGCCGACAAGATGTCCGATTTGTGCAAACTAAAGTCTTTTGCGATATTTGTCAGGAGACCGGGGATCATTCTACGAAGGAATGTGCGTTTAACATGAAGAATGCAAAATCTTCCTGGTGCGCCATCTGTGAGACAAAAAGTCACAATACGGCTGACTGTCAACTAAACCTGAAAAACAGACAGAACTATCAAGCAGTCTACCAGACGAATGCAATGGCGCAGAACAATGAGCAAAATAATACTAATGACCAGAATGGGCAACGATTCAAAGGCCGACGATACGAGCGCCGGTACGACAATCGACGACAAGGGTTTGGAGGAAGAGGTCGATTCGTCGGGAATCGCGACATCCGACCACGTCGATCTAGCCAGTGCTTCATCTGCTATAAAGAAGGACACAGATGTGCAGACTGTCCTTACAAGGATAGAACTGACCTTAAATTCTGTACCCATTGTGGGGTAGGCGATCACTCTCTGGAGGATTGTCCTACCATGTTAGAAAAAATCAATAATAAGAAGAATGTTAATGTCTTGTCTTGTGTACAAAAGCATGATATATTAACCACTAAAAATCTGCATATTGTCACTCGCCAAGGCACAAAAACAGGCCCTGATATCCCACAAATTAGTAAAATTAAAAACACAAATGGTTATCCGGATCCTCTGAAGGAAAAAAAAACTTATCAAGAAGCCACACACATATTTCAAAACATTGCACAGCAAGAAGATAGTATTACCAGTCGACTTAGAACGACACAACAATTAACTCATCTCATCCAAAACGACAAATCTGTAGCCCAGTTTATTGATTTATTACACGAAATAAAAAGCACTAACTGTGGAAAACAAACTAAGAACATTTGTAGCCTCAATCAAAAAGACAAAAACGATGTCGACCCACTTGTAGACCTGGAAATCGAAGGTTATCACGTCCGACAAGTGGTGCTCGATTTCGGATCTCAGGTAAATATCATGACCAGAGATACATGGGAAAAGATGGGTCGACCTCGACTCTATGAGTCAGGAATTTACCTCAAACTCGTCGACCAAGGCCTCATTGAAACCATAGGGGTTTGGAAAGACGTCGACACGACCATCAAAGGAATCTCGACTAAGGTTGATTTTGAAATCATCGACCCAAAAGAAGGATCTAGCTCCTTCCCCGCACTCGTTGGTCGACCTTGGGGACGAAAGATGAAAGCTTCCATATCCCTAGACAAAGAACGAATTAAGTTAAAAGGAAATGGTCAAAAAGTCATCGTACCCATTAACCCTTCTCAAGGAGCACCTTGGACCGAACCGATTGATGAGGAAGTCGATGTCAGACAACTTTACCAGATCCAGAATAATACGGACTATACCGAGCCAAACATTTATGGGGACCTTCATTTAGGTAACCAAGACTCAATTGGTTACAATTCAGATGCTGAATTATATGACTGGGATATGGAAAATTATGAAACACAAGCAAGAGGGTGCTGGACTATACAAAAAGTACAGAAAAAACCCACCCGACAGTGCTTCACGGTATCGATTATCCCCAAAGTCTTTGAAAACAAAATTAGGGAACGACCTACATTACAACCGACCAATTTACATAATACCCAACTGCCCAGGTATAAGGAACGAGAATCCCCAATAATGCACCTTGAACAAGTATCTAAAAATATTGGAGAACATGGCAGACTTCAAAGCTTAGTGGAAACGTTTACAGGTCAAGCAGCTAGATGGTGGAACACCCATCAGACCAAATTGCAGACCTGGACAACTGCTTCAACTTTCTTTGTTGAACGATTTGGTGGGAAAAAGATAACTCAGGAAACTCAAATCCCTATCTTTGTCCAAGGCCAAGACCCAGACGAACACATCAAGCTTTGTGAAAAGGAGTGGAGACGGCTTGGACACAAAGAGGAGCGAGCCTGGCCACATTTGTTCCCTTCAACACTAGCCGACTTACCTACTAAATGGTATAAGATGGAGGAGGCTAGAGGAGAAAATTTCTTTTGGCATGAACTTAAAGAAAATTTTATTAAGGATTTCCAGTTCAAACCTAAAAATGAAAAACTGGCTGAGACAGCACACCAAATCAAAAAGTTTCTTGAACCGACAGATAAACAATTCATCCAAGACCATCGACAAATCCAGGACTGTAACAAGATACAAGCTGAATCAAAATCACAGTCGACACGATTACACTTGGAAAACGAACACACAGAAGGTAAGAGCTTTAGGCGGAAGACCGACCACATTGAAACAACCAAACCAATCTACTCAATCTTGAAAGTTGAGACCACCAACAAGCCAGACCTAGACAGAATGGCTGCAGCCGACTTTCTAGCGACATTCTCACAGTTTAAAGAAGGAAGTCGGTCGATCAATGAAGCTAAAGCACCAGAGTGGCTGGACGCTAAAGTGAAAACTAAGGAGGTTGACATTTCAAACGATGACCGTCCAAAAATAGCTAAGATTGGAGACTACTGGAACGAACACCAAACCACCGAAATCATCAACTTACTGAAAGAATTCCAAGATGTCTTTGCAAGGGATTACAAAGACTTAAAAGGGTTAGTACAAGAAATGGGTGAAATGAAAATAGATACTAAACCTGATGTCAGACCTGTCAAGAAACGACCTTACAAACTAGCTCATAAGTATAAGGAGATAGTTAAGAAGGAAATAGACAACATGTTAGCAGCAGGAATTATTTACCCCATTGACCAGTCGGAATGGGAAAGTCCCATGGTCGTATAGCCAAAGAAACATGACCCGACCAGGTTACGAATTTGTGTCGAATTTAGGGAGCTCAACAAAGTCACACTCACAGATCCCTTTCCCACCCCCTATGCTGATGAAATCCTGAATGAAGTTGCAGGCCATGAATGTTATTCATTTACCGATGGATTTTCAGGATATAATCAAGTACCCATAGCAAAAGAGGATCAAAAGAAAACAACATTTGTATGTGAATTCGGGTCCTTTGCATACAGAGTTATGCCTTTTGGGTTGAAGAATGCACCTGCAGTATTCTCCCGAATGGTTGTCAAAACATTCCAAGAGTATATCTATAAGACTATGGCAGTATACTTCGACGATTGGACCATATATTCCACCCTAAAGGATCACTGCACATGGCTCCGACTTATGCTGGAGAGATGTCGACAGATACAACTCTCCTTAAATATTAAGAAATGTACTTTTATGACTCCCATCGGCATACTCTTAGGACATATTGTCTGCAAAGACGGTATAAAGGTCGACTTTGCCAAAATAAAAATCATCCTCGACCTAAAACCCCCAATAAACCCTAAACAGGTCCGGGTGTTATTGGGCCATACGGGATACTACAGGAAATTCATCAGACATTATTCAGATATGACTTACCCTCTGGAGGAACTGCTAAAAGACGATCAGGAGTTTATATGGACGGAGGAATGCCAAATATCCTTCGACAAATTGAAAAGAAAACTGGTCGAAGCTCCCATACTTAAATTGCCAAACTGGTCGGCTAAATTTCATGTACATATTGATGCATCAGGCATTGCAATTGGAGCCATCCTTACTCAACCAGGGGATGATGGGATGGATTACCCTATCGTATACAGCAGTCGAAAACTAAATAAAGCTGAAAGGAACTACTCGACCACTGAACGAGAAGCCCTAGGTATGGTCTTTTCTCTCCAGAAGTATCGACATTACCTATTGGCCAATCCTTTTATATTTTATACTGACCATCAAGCGTTGAAGTACCTTGTTAATAAACCCCTTCATCATGGACGAATCTGTCGATGGTTACTTCTTTTTCAAGAATTTGAGTTTGAAGTAGTGGTCCGACCAGGAAAGCTAAATGTCGGACCCGACCACCTATCATGTATTGACACAGGGGAGGAACCAACTGGAATCGACGACGATTTGCCAGATGCACATCTATTTCGCATAGAAGCAGTACCCGAAGAACTAGAAGAAATCGCTCAGTTCTTGGAGACAGGTCAGGCACCTGAAGGTCTGAACACCAAGAAGAAACAAATCTTAGCTATGAAGGCTGCACCCTACAGCCTCATCAATGGATTTTTGTATAAAATGGGGTTAGACGACATTCTTAGACGTTGTGTACTCGACCATGAGAGAGAACAAATCATGCATGAAGCACACTATGGACCTGCAGGAGAACATTTTCAAGCGGATACAACTGCAAGAAAAATCCAACAGTCGGGCTTATGGTGGCCGACCATCCACAAGGATTGCAAAAACTTTGTTAGTCGATGTGATAGATGTCAACGACTTGGTCGACCTCTACCAAGCACAGAAATGCCCTTGATATCTGTAAACCCTAGTCTCACATTTGAACTATGGGCTATAGACTTCATAGGACCTTTCCTATCCCAGCCAAACGATCAGGTGCATGATATATTATCACGGTAGTGGAATATGTCACTAAATGGGCAGAAGCTGAACCCATCGATACATGTTCAAGTGAGGTAGCTGCTAAGTTGATCTACGAAACCATTATCACTAGATTTGGATGCCCACTCACATTGATTAGCGACCAAGGATCACACTTTGTAAACAAAACCATCAAACATTTGACCGACCAGTTTCACATCGACCACCGACGAAGCACTGCATACGATCCTCAGTCGAATGGTGCGATTGAAGCATTTAACAAAACACTCACAAAAGGGTTAACCAAAATATGCAGCACCGACAAAGACGACTGGGATGAGAAAATCCCTGCGGTTCTTTGGGCATATATGACATCATATAAGCGGTCGACCGATAAAACACCCTTTCGACTAGTCTACGGACAAGAAGCAGTCGTCCCCCTACATTTCCAACAGCAGACACCTATTATTGCACAGATACTACATGTCGATGTCGAACAGGCAAGAAAGGACCGACTATTTCAACTCAGTAAGCTAGAAGAACATAGAGTCATGGCTCTCCAACATCAGGAAATTCACAAACAACAACAAAAAGCATGGCACGACCGTAACATCAAGAATAAAAACTTGTCGGTCGGTGACCTTGCTTTACTGTATAACAGTCGCGTCAAGGGCAAACCCAAGAAATTACACACTGAATGGATGGGACCTTACGTTGTCGAAGAAATACATCCCAACGGTTCAGTCCAATTGAAAACGTTACAGGGCCTAGTATTCCGGAAGCTCGTTAATGGAGCCTGACTCAAACGCTATAAAAACTGGAAAAAAAATAAAATCAAATAACGACCTTAACCGTCAACTAAAACCTATAAAAAGAAAGAAAAATTCCAAAACAAAATACTACATCCGACACCAAGCCATGACAGCAACTCACTACCTTGACCACCGACATCACCACCATCGACCAGTCAGGCCGACCGTTTTCACCCCCGACACCGACCATCGACCTCGAATGTCCCATCACGCATTGATGGCCTCGAGCACCGAAACGAATCCTCCATTAAGTCGCACTCGAGTATTGCAGTTGGACTGTCAAGTCCGCCATTAATACACCCATTTCGACACTCCACCCCATCCATGCCTATAAATAATGGACCGTCGAAGGTTCATTCACCACACCCATTTCCATCAGAGCACCTGCACTCTCAGTCGACCAAAACACCAGAACCCTGTCAAAACCCCGAACAGTCCGACACAATGGCACCTAAACTCACCCGAGCTGCGGCCAAGGCAAAGGAGTTACAAGCCGAGGACACCCCCTTGCTCAACCGTCTCAAGAACATAAAAAACGCCAAGGTTTAAGAGGGCCCATTTCAGAAACAATGGCAAGAGATCCAAGAGTGGGCCTATGAAGACAATAAAATGACCCACGCCGCTGAAAAAATCAGGAAGAGCACCATTCTCCAATACCCTAACACACCACTGATGGCAAGCTTCGGTGGGACGAAAGAGGCAGCGGTTAAATTCATCATCAGTCGCTACCACAACGACCGGTTTTATTTCGACTAGCCGATTGACATCAGCGGGGATGTTATCTCCAAACTTACAGGTCTGTCAAACCAAGGCAGTCCGGTACCTATCGGCATCAAAGAAGGGTTGGTCCAGGAACTTACGGGCACACCCACTGGGAAAAACTCGAAGGGATTGATGATCGGCCAGATTGCGATAAGGACGCCGCAAATTGTGGCTAAAATCATCGCAATCACCCTCACATTGGCTGGTTGAAGCAGCAACCTTAAACTAGAAATGTTGGAGGCTGTCGACACGATCGCTACCGACAACAGGATCTACCGATGGAGAGACTATGTCGCCGACATGGTCAAAACCATCTGCAAGCGTTTCCAAGAGGTCGGAGGTATAATCAAGTTCCCATCCCTTATTTTCTGGATTGTTATGTATCACATCTGTCCCGAAGGCAGTCCAGTCTTCCGGGAGTCGACCAAATTCCAAATGCACCGGTTTAAGCCCTTTTCACAAAAAGGCACCCTACATGAACTAGCACAGGGAAAAGTCTTCCTGGAAAACTGGTTCCAGCAGCTGAAGGTCCGCACGACGAGGTGGAGGGTGCCCCAGAACATCCAACGAAACCTCCCTGCTGAGTCTCACATCCAGTTGGAACTGGACCATACCTCAGTATGGTATATGCGAGGTCAGGACCCTAAAGCACAGGACCTCGACTACTACCCCACGGTCGACCAGATTTTCCGAGAGTTGACCCGACAAGAAAAGACGAAGATACCAGTCCCCGAAGCTGCCAAACAGGTCAACTTCTCCATCATCAAGCCGCTTACTGACCAGGAGAAGGAGGAGGACTACGAGCTTAATCTCTACATCAGCACATTTGTGTTAGAGGACACCCCGACCGTGCCCACTAGTTGGGTACACCTCACAGTCAAACCTCCGATTGCCAAGGTAGTCGACCCTCAGCCAACAGAACAACACCAAGCACCAATACAACAACAGCCAATAGTGCCACAGACAACTCCACCGACTCCAGCAGTCGTCGACCCCACTCAAGAACCGACTGGAGAAGTCGAAGTCGACGACCCAGAATATGCTTTATCCCGAAGCATCATCAAGAAGCTGGCTAACGAGATAGCTGTCGCCCGGAAGAAACTCAAAACCCAAAAACAACAACAAGGGAGGGGTAAGCGTAAGCTTATTCTGGCCGACTCGTCCGATGATGAGGAGGAACTCGCAGCAGTGGCCGTCGACATTGTTGAGGATGCCCGTGCCAATAAAGTATTCGTTGAAGTTCAGTTTCAACGGTATCTGGAAGCAGGAGCTCCGGGGGGTCGGCCCAAGAAAGCCAAAACACAAACGACGCCTGAAAATGTCGTCGACCTTGTGTCGACCCCCCCACCCCCATCTCCGATGCCCGTAGTCGAAGAACAAGCACCAGCAGAACGGTTGGGCAGCCCCAGTGAAGAATATGAACGAGCAATCCCGGAGGCACTCAGAGCCAGGGTCAGCCAGGACGCTGAGCTTAAAGCTTTATTTGCGACACTGCCTTCACTGTTCAAGTCGGCCCAGAAAATAAAGACAACGGCTCCTCTCAAAATACACAAACAAATTTATGCCCAGGAAACGACAACATTTACTAGGATCAATGAAGAGGGCGACATCATAGGACACAGTCAGTCTGTCACCGAGCAGGTCAATCCCGAGACACAGAACAAACCACCCACGTCACCGTCCGAAGCAGCAATCTCTTCCGACGGCAGTCTCGAACATATTCAAGCCACTCTCACAACCCCTCACCATACCCCCACTCCGTCCCCAACACCACCATCATCACAACCTCCTTCCCCATCGCCTCCACCATCAAAATCCCCACCACCAGAATTACAGCCAAACCCATCACAGCCACAGTTATCTTCACAACCAGAAGCAGACATCCCACCTCCTCAAACAGAAAAACCCCCGTCCCCCATACCCCCTCCTAAAAAAGAAACACAACCATCCTCTATACCATCTACCCAACCAGCACAACCCTCGACCTCCAATCCACCAATTACAGACCCAACTTCCACTACTGCAGGTACCCAGGAGCAAGAACAACAACCAGACAAACAGAAGAAAAAGAAAGAGCAGCATAAAACATCCGGCCTGCGGATTAGCCTCAAAGATGCAAGTTCGCTAACCGACTCCGAGGTCGGACAACTACTCAAAATCTTGGCCAAAGAGTCAAAGAAGAGGACGGTCACAAAAAGTAGAGAGCTCAAGGACAAGGAGGCAGAACAGGTCGAGTTTCTCAGCAAATGCAGGTCTCTTGCATGATCTGTCGTCCCAGGCCCCGTCGGAATTGCTACAGATCGACCTCTGGAAAGGGCATATCAGCTTTTTGAAGGCATGGTGTCGACTATACAGACACATCTCCAAGAAACTAAGCAAGAGCAAAAGGAAGAAACTGCCCGACTACTCCTGAACCAGAACACTGCATTTTCGGAGGCGTACAAGGTCTTACAGGATCATATGGAGGAATCCATTGTCACTGAGGAAGTACTAAGAGACTGGCCTAATCACTATGGGCAAGTCTAACATGGTAGACAAGACAAGACATTAACATTCTTCTTATTATTGATTTTTTCTAACATGGTAGGACAATCCTCCAGAGAGTGATCGCCTACCCCACAATGGGTACAAAATTTAAGGTCAGTTCTGTCCTTGTAAGGACAGTCTACACATCTGTGTCCTTCTTTATAGCAGATGAAGCACTGGCTAGATCGACGTGGTCGGATGTCGCGATTCCCGACGAATCGACCTCTTCCTCTAAACCCTTGTCGTCGATTGTCGTACCGACGCTCGTAACCTTATGTGATTTGTGAGATTACAACAGATGGCGTTAACAATTTCATCATCTCAAACAAGATATGATGTTATGTTTTCTTCTTCTCTCATCTTCATGGTTTCAAACTGTCCTGAATAGCTCTACGATTTTTCCTTCTTGGCTTTGTCATCTCCTTCATAGATGTTCTTGATTTCATCTCACATGTCTTTGGTTGATGTACACCACATCACCTTGGTAAACTAAAAATATGTTGGGACACATAATATTGCATTCCTGACCCTTGCATTATTTTTCACACTATCTTCTAACAGCTGGATCCATTGGTGTAGTTTTGGGAGCTTCATAACCATTTTCCACAGACTGCCAAACATCCATTCCAATAGATTGTAGATACACTTCCATCCTTATTTTCCATAAGGTATAGTTCATCCCATCAAATCTTGGTGCTCTATTAGTATAAATGCCTTCCTTCCTATCCATGTTTGTGCAAAGATCTATCTTCCAGTTGTTAAACTCTTAATAAAAACACCCATTATGATACCAGTTGTTGGATTTCTTATTTATATTGAGGGGGGGGGGTGAATCAACATAAAGTGCAGATTACACGATTTTCACTTTGACAAACTATACTTCAATTTGTTTTATGTCAAAACAATAAACGACACCAATGTGCATATATATATATATATATATATAAGTGGTTGCTTGAATGTGGGATTGGTGTCCCAATTAGGTTGGTTCTTGAGTGAGTTGGTGCTCACATTTTGGAGATTGCTGTCTCTGAAATGATTGAAGACAACAATATCAAAAATGTGAGCACCAAATCACTCAAGAACCAACCTAATTGGGACACCAATCCCACATTCAAGCAGCCACTTGCTGATTACAGGAACCAGTCTGTAAGGACTTCAATCTTCTGTGCAGACACCCACTTCTTGAATTTAGGCTCCGACCTGAGTGGATATCATTCCTTTTGCGCAAGCACCAACTTGAATGGAGACTAGAATCTCATGTTATTATTCTTCAACACTAATTGAAAGGAATCTATAACTCCATGCTATGTATTATCCTGCATCAACTGGAAGGAATTTGCAACTTCATGTCCTTCCTCCTTCCCACCACCTAGAAATAAATATATGTTGTAACAAAACCGTGGCTTTTGCAATTTGTGTCTTCTAGGACTTCTATGATCTATGTCTTTTGTGACTTCTGTGATATGTGATCTGCATCTTCTACAACTTCTGTGATTTGTGATCTCTGTCTTTTGCAATAAACAATATTGCAACTTCTGTGATTTGTGTCTTCTAATTTTAGCTTAACCAACTTTCACTATATATCTCCTTTGCACATCTCAATGCTGGGTATCTCTCTAGTTTGTGCACTGTCTACTACTCTTCTTCATGATTTTACACATTTGTCTCTCTGTTGTAAATGCTTCTTTAGAATCAACAAGCCCTTGATACCCTAAGAATTCGAAGCTTTCCAAATCAAAGAATCACATCTTCTTCTTCTTCAAGCTTACTTCAACATGTCCATCTCTTGCTTATTTATATTATTTTATCTCAAGTGATGTGTCCACAAGTTGGGGTTCCTTTGAATTGGTGACACCCCTTCTTCTTTACTTCTTGTTTAAGCTAGCCATCTCATTCTATCTTTTTCCGATATATATCTTTCGATAATTTAGTCTTGTGGAGTTTTGTGATCTTGAGTCCAATGACTTGGTGGTATTTGTGCATATGGGTTACACTTCTTGGTGTGATTTGCGCACTTCCAAAACTTCTACACTTATTCTCTATGTACTTCTTCAAATTGGCTTCACATATATAGAGAGTCATAACCTGATGGATCTTGCGCACTACTAAGACTTGCATACACTTTTATATATTTCTTCAAATTAGCTTCAAGTCTTCATGGTTCTTACTTGACATCAACGTCCATCTTGTTTTTTGACATTAATGACAATACCAAAGTTCAACAATGTACCCCTTTTGCATTGATTCTAGCACCAATGAAAACCAAGCTCCCCCTGAATGTTAGCTCTTCCTTTTAGCACACAACTTGCTCCCCTGTATTTATGTCATTTGGTCCTTTTCTATGCTCTTTTGGGAAAATATTGCTTCTGCCTAATTTCTCTTCTTCTTATTATTTCTCACCCTTTGACATCAATGGAAAAGGGATTCTCCTCTTGTGTACTAGACTCCTCATGACTTCATGCTTCTCATTTCTTCTTCTTAACACTTCTACTGTGCCAGATATTCTGCCCTGTTGCAGATGATTTTTGTTTCCTTCACTTATTCAGTTCAAATGATTTTTGTTGCTCACTGACTACATCTTCATTTATGCGATTTCATACATCTTGTCACATATTTTATAAGACAATCTTCCTTGATGTGTCTCATTAAAATCTTCGGAGGTCGCACATATCTCCATCGATTATTTAACTTTGTAATAACTTGATGCAACATTAGCGTACATCATTGATTTGACACACATGATGCGTCGATCTTTCACGTGGTTTGGTATATCATTTATGACCCCTGTACTCGCATGATGTAGCAGGATTTGTTCTTTGAGCATAATATTTTTACTTAATTGACAGGAATTGTTCATCAATTCAACCATAAATGCAATTAACTTTTGTGTCCCTTCATTTAGCGTGGGCATCAAATTTTTGAATCTATTTATGGGTTGCTTACAACCTTCAGTTGGCACAGAACCATCAAGCTTTCCTGTTTTCAGTCTTGTTTCCATACTTCTATCACAATGGAAACCTCTCTTCAGCAAGTTAGTGCTGCCATTGCTACACTTTCTGAATCAATTGAATCTCAATAGAAGGAACTTTCATACTTCAAGGGAAACCTTGAGAATTTGACGTCTTGGGATGAGGAAGTTGATATAAAAAGGTGGTATTCCTAGTCCCAAGTGAATCGATGACATTTTGATGAAATTGCAGTCCTGAAGAGCTGGATGAATCAAATTGAGAAACAAAAGGAGCTCAATCTAGTACAACATCTTCAAGGAATGTCTAGTGGTACTGCTTCTTATATGCAATCTTCTCTTGATACAAAATTTCTCCTTACATTACCCAGTGTTGTTGATACTAAACTTCATCTTTCATTGTCAGGCTGCTGAAGATTTACATCAGTGTAAACCAATATGCATGGTGAGACAATTTTGACAAATGTGCACTTGTTGTAGTGTCTTATGTACTTTCCTTCTTCCTTTTTGTATGTCATTTATGGCCTAGTTGTCTTCTTATATGTTTTGAGCTTCAAATCTCCAAAATTTTGTAAGTTGGATGAGTACCTTTTTGCTTCTTGTAATGGAAACTACTTCATAATACAAATTATGATTATGCAAAAGTTTTGTATCTGCGCACAATTATTAGTATTTTGTAATGATGCATTCACACAATACAAATTTTTCCATACATGAATATTTGTACATAAATACTTATATAGCAAGAACTTGAATACGTTGGCATCTGTTGGAGACACTATGGTAAATTCCATAAGCTTAGGATAAATACGAGCAAGAAATTAGATCATATCTCCTTTCTTAAACAATGTAGAAACAAAAAAATTATTCCTGATTTTGCAAGGTCATCGAAGTGTCTTGAAGATGAGCTCAGATAGGGATTGAAATGTTGACAAAAAAATGGAATTTACCGCAATGTCTCCAATAGATGCCAACAACTTAACCTGCGGATTCTATGGCAAGACAACTTGAATATGTGTCACATCTTGAAATCAATGCATTTTGTGCAATATTTTCTCAAATGTACTATGGATGCAATGTTTATTATTACTTTCCTTGAAATCCTAATTGATGACATGTTTAACTCAAGGATCTTCCCCATAGCTTCAGAGATCAACAAGAAGGGAAACATTCAGTTGTTGCTTAAGGAATACTTGGATTGTTTTTCAGCTACACATGTTTGAGGAACTTTCTTTATCCATTTGTCGATGTGTGCACATCCTTTATGATATGTCTAATATTTCTTTCCTTTTCCCTCCATATTTCTCTGTCGATGTTGTATGAAACATTTTGTTCTGGTTGTTTCACTATTCTTAAACAACATTGAGCCTTATGCCCAAAACCATCACAAGCATATCATCTCATTGTATGAAAGCATTTTGCAATGTGGCCAAAATAATTACACCTTGAACACGTCAATGTATTGACCCTTCTTTTACTACTATGACAAAAAAAATTATATTATTGAAAGAACTATCATACTTGGGCTGGACTTGCTTTTCAAACTTCATTTGATTTGTATCTAAAATGCATTTGTTGTCACAAATGTTTAAATCCATCTTCTCATAGCCAAGCCTTGGCTTGTCTATTGGTGATATCTAGTTGTTGAATATATTGTCCAAGATTGATGTGTTATTATTGAACTTGTTCTTAATTTATGCGCCATAATAAACCTTGCCTTCTTTTATATTTGAGAAATCCAATATTTTGTCCTTGGACTCTCTTTGATTATCCAAAGAGTAGTCCTCTCTTCTTATTGAATCCACTTCAATCTTCAAGTGAGAAATCTTTGAATCTTTTTGCACAAGACATTATGTTAGCATCTCATTTTCCTTTCCTGTTTATTCCAGCGATGCTTCCAACACTGAATTCATTTCTTCTATCCTTTTTACTTCATTTGGTGCAAAGCCCCATTGTTTTTGAAGATATTTTTCCTTGTTAATCATATTCTTTGCCTATGTTTCTTGAAAGACCTTTTCCTCCTTGACATGTTCTTAAACTTTTAATAGCTATTCCTTTAAGGATTTGTTCTTCTTTCTTGACTTCTTCAGTTCTTCCAAATCACTAATCAATCCACCTTTGAGGTCAACTTCTGCAGTTTCTTCTTTATCGTTACTCATATCAAGCAGGCTGCAAAATGCCTAATTCAATGTATGCATCAGATTTAGAAGGTGAGGTATAGATCCCTTTGTAAAATTACTTACTCAATGTTTCTGGTTGGCCTTCAATAGTATTCTATTTTGATGTTTATTTCTTGATGAAATAACAATAATAATTTGTTTCTTCTAAATCTTTGTCTTCTGCAAATTCCATAAGAAGTACTTCTCTTGAGTTATCATCACTATTATCTTCCTCTTATGAACCGATGTGTTCCTTGAAGTATAAGATCTTTCTCTATTTAAGAAGATTCTTCCTATTTTTAGATTTGTCATGTTAGTATGTCATCCTTCTGTCTTTGTGATTGATATCATCTTTAGTATCATTGTCTCCAGTTTCTTTGTAAGGACATTTTGAAGAAAAATGATCTACTCCACCATAAGCAAAACATTTGAAGTGTAACTTTCCCTTGTATTTTCCACATCCCCTTTTTAATTTCTTCACAAAGTTGGCTTCCTCTTCGTCTGATCCATCAGAAACACTCTTTTTTTGTTTGTGTCCACTGCATTTAGTCTTCTTGGTGTCTTTGAATGTTACTTCTTTCTTATAGGGATTCTCCTTTTCAATCCTCACCTCATATGCTGTAAAAATTCCATGAAGCTCATCCTTTGTTAACTTGTCCTAATCATTTATGTCTTCTAAGACGGATACTTTGGAGTCAAATCTAGATGGCAAAGTTCTTAGTACCTTTTGGACTACTGCTTCCTCAACAATTTGCGCCCCAAGACCTTTGACAGCATTAAAAATTTCAACAACTTGGAGAAGATATGATGCTATGTTTTCTTCTTCTCTCATCTTCATGGTTTCAAAATGTCCTAAATAGGTATGTGATTTTTCCTTCTTGACTTTGTTATCTCCTTCATAAATGTTCTTGAGTTTATATCACATGTCTTGGGTTGATGTACACTGCATCACCTCGGTAAACTCATAATATCTGTAAGTTTTAAACATGCGTAGAGAAGCAAAACAAAGATTACAACATAGAATTCAGACACAAACACAAATATCTACCCTGGAAACCCTTAACCGGGAAAACTACCAAACCTTGGAGCCACACCTCATATTTTCTCATTATCATTATGAATCCTTCACAATACAAAATATAGGTATTCAACAACATCCAATACCCTAATCCGTTAACCCAGATTAGAAAATAGACTCCAATCCTTTAACCGAGATTAAATTACATATTTTTAGAAAATTCCCCAAAATAACCAAAAACAACCAAACATTTTTGGCTCGCTTGCGCTTGTGTCGGAAATGGCCTAATAGCCATTTTCGACATCATAAATTGCCTAACAATCATTTTTGTGAAGGTGTTGATAGGGATCATCAGACACAGCACTGGCAAGCGCACCTCCCCTCCACACGCACACGCAAAGAATATAACATATACCCAACAATATGCTAGGCCACATAATATTGCATTCCTAGCCCTTGCATTATTTTCATATTGTCATCTATCAACTACATCCATTGGTGTAGCTTTGTGAGATTCATAACCATTTTCCATAGACTACCAAAAATCCGCCCCAAGAGACTGTATATACACTTCCATCCTTATTTTCTATAAGGTATAGTTCGACCCATCAAATCTTGATGCTCTGTTAGTATAAAGGACTTCCTGCCTATCCAAGTTTGTGCAAAGATCTATCTTCGAGTTGTTAAATTATTACTACCAACACACGAAGAATTTGTAAAGTATATATATATATATAAGAGACACCAATCTCCAAAATGTGAGCACTTACTCACTTAGGAACCAACCTAATTGGGACACCAATCCCACATGCAAGCACTCACTTGCTGCTTACAAGCACCAACATGTAAGGACTTCAATCTTCTACACAAGCACCAACTTGTTAAAATCAAGTATCGACATAAGTGGATATTAGTCCTTTTGTGCAAGCACCAACTTGTAGTGTTTAGGTACGAGCATGATTGGAGACTAAAATATCCTCTTCTTCTTCTTCAACGCTAACTGAAAGCAAGTTAGAAATCCCTATAATGTATTCTTCTGCACCAATTGGAAGGAAGCTACAACATCATGTCCTTGCTCCTTTCTACCACCTAGAAATAAAGATATGTTGTAACAAAACTATGACTTATACGATTTGCATCTTATGTGACTTCTACGATCTATGTCTTCTATTACTTATGTGATATGCATCTTCTGTTACTTATGTGAGCTGCAATATGCATCTTCTGCAACTTCTGTGATTTGTTATCTACATCTTCTACAATTAACAATATCAACCCTTTGCAACATCTGTGATCTACAATTCGTGTCTTCTGATTTCAACTTAACCTTCTTTCATTATATATCTCCTTCACACATCTCAGTGTCGACTATCTCTCTAGTTTGTGCACTATCGACTGTTCTTCTTCATGCTTTTGTGCATTCATCTCTCTGTTGTAAATACTTCATTAGAATCAATGAGCCATTGATACCCCAAGAATTCGAAGCTTTCCAAATCAAAGTATCACATCTTCTTCTTCTTCAAGCTTACTTCAACATTTCCATCTCTTGCTTACTTATATTATTTTTTTCAAGAGATGTGTGCACAAGTTGGGGTTCCTTTGAATTGGCGAGAACCCTTCTTCTTTACTTCTTGGTCAAGCCAGTCACCTCATTTTATCTTTTGTCGATTTATATCTTTTGATAATTAATCCTTGTGGAGTTTTGCGCATTTGAGTCCAATGACTTAGTGGTTTTTACACATATGGGTTCCATGTCTTGGTGGGATTTGCACACTTCCAAAACTTGCACACATATTCTCTATATACTTCTTCAAACTGGATTCACTTATATAGAGATCCATTACCTGATGGATCTTGCGAACTTTTAAGACTTGCATACATTTTTATATATTTCTTCAAATTGGATTCAAGTATTCATGCTTCTTGCTTGGCATCAACATCCATCTTGTTTGTTTGGCATCAATGACAACAAAAAATTTCAACATCTCTAAGGCTCCTCTCTCCTTCAATGTTGGATGGGATCGATACTCTATGTAGATCCTCTTATATGTTGTTCACCCCCCTCCATGCTTTCCTGACTAGATGACCGACTCAACACAATATCTCTCTACCTCTATGTGTTGCCTCTTGTAATGATGCAAGATTCCTCTATTTCCATGTCCCTCCAACTTCCTTAATATGATGATCTCCTCGGAATCAACAACAAATCTACTCTATCCTTTCTCCTTTTTCCTTTCTGGAATGATTGATGATTATCATACTTTCCTCATAAAGGTAATGAGAACTTACTCTATGCCTATAGACTAAATGAGTTATTAGGAACGAAACAAACAAGACAACAAGACATGCTACCTCTTTTTCTTTTCTTTTCTTTTTTTTCTTCCAAAAACATCATTGTTGTGCCTAAGCATGCCCCTATGGGACAAAATAGGGTTTTAGGTGACTGCCATTGACCAGGACCTTCATAGGCTTTCCTGTCAATGTAGCTAGGTTTGTTGTCATTTTATATCTCCTTCACACATCTCAATCCTAGGTATCTCTCTAGTTTATGCATTATCTGCAACTCTTCTACATGTTTTTCCGCATTCGACTCTCTGCTATAAATACTTCTTTGGAATCAACGAGCCATTGATACCCTAAGAATTCGAATATTTCTAAATCAAAGTATCACATTTTCTTCTTCTTCAAGCTTACTTCAAGATTTCCATCTCTTGCTTATT
Source organism: Pseudotsuga menziesii (assembly GCA_001517045.1). Lineage (NCBI taxonomy): Eukaryota > Viridiplantae > Streptophyta > Pinopsida > Pinales > Pinaceae > Pseudotsuga > Pseudotsuga menziesii. The sequence continues at coordinate 214,286 of LPNX011046205.1, forward strand.
TATATTATTTTTGCTTAAGAGATGTGACCACAAGTTGGGGTTCATTTGAATTGGTGACACCCCTTCTTCTTTACTTCTTGGTAAAGCTAGCCACCTCATTCTATTTTTCATCGACGTTCTTTCTGAACCACCTCATGCACAATTTCTTGGGGCTCTTTAGAAATTTGTTGTCATACATCAATACTAAGACGCTCGGTTCCAGGGTCTTAATATTAATGTTCTTATCATGCCAATATTTCTGGAACTGTTTCTCCACCACTTAACTAAACACTATAATGAACAAGTCTTCTTCCTACTCCATAAGCTCCTCTTGTCTACACGCCAAGGATTCATCATTTTCCATTTTTGTAGCTAGGGTTATGCACATGATAGGGACAATAAACTCCAAAGGGATTACCAACTCTTTACCATACACCGATATAAATGGGTATGCTTCGTTAGTCTCTTAGATGTAGTTTTGTATGCCCAAAGCGTTGATCCTGGTCATCTCGATGTACATTGTAGATATCTATAAGTGCTTGCTTGAACATTTTGTTGAGTGTTTCCACTGTACCATTATCCTGTGAGTGGTACAATATACTCTTCTAGTGGTTTATCATAAATTCTTGCATGAGAGCATGAATGGTGGAATTTAGGAAATGAGTTCCTTCATCGCTCATCAGCACGTTTAGGTAACCAAAACTAGTCATGATGTGCTTGAATATAAACCGTGCTACTGTTTCTGCAGTACAATCCTTCACTGATGCAACTTATGACCATCTTGTTAGGTACTCTCTTGTAGTGATAATATGTCTTGCACTGGTCCTTCATGTTGATGGGTTGATCGGACCCACGAAATCAAATTCCCATTTCTCAAATGGTTCTAACATAGCCACAGGGAAGATATGCATTTCATCCTTGTGTGATGGCTTCCCCACTCATTGGCAAACATCAAATTGTTTGCAATACATTTTAACTTTTTGGAACAATGAAGGTCACCAGTTCCTAGTGTGCAACACCTTATGTGCAGTGGCCTTCCTTGCATAGTGTCCTTCGATGATACCCTTGTGCACTTCCCATAGTAAAATTACTCTTTCATGCTCCATAACACAACATCTGAGTATTCCTTATGTATGCTCTGCGTAACTGTGTAATCATCTGGAACTTGTATCGATGCCAAAAATTCTACAATTTCATTGAAGTAATCTAGTATGGTCTCTACCTTGGATAATTGTGCATCAGGAAGGTCATCATTCCATACTTCCTTCTTCTTCACTTGACTCAAGCTTGTATAGGTGGTCAGGGTCGACATTCTACTTGCCCAGCTTGACCACAACTTTAAAATCAAATTCTTGAAATAGGAGCATCCATCGATAAATTTGCCCCCCAACAATGGCTTATTAACCAAGTACATTAGTGTGGAGTAATCTGTAAAAAAAAGTAAAGGCACTTCCCAACAAGTAGTGGTGGTACTTTTGCACAACATAAACCCTTGCCAATCCTTCACTCTCGGTCGTAATATAATTATTTTTTGTTGTGGACAACTTCATGGTGGCAAAGGAAACTGGGTGGTCCAAGTCTCCTTCTCTTGGATAGGCCAAGACAACTCCCAGTGCGACTAATTGCGTGTCTACATACACGTGAAACATGCACATCCATTCCAGTAAGATCAAAATTGGGGCCGTCACTAACTTCTCCTTTAAGCTATCTAATGCTTCCTGGCATTCCTGCATCCATATATACTTGGTATCTTTTCACAATAATTCTTCCAATGGTCTTGTTATACACTACACAAAATTTGACTTTTAGGGGGGGTTGTCTTCCACCTCCAAAAGTCACTTTTGGGGGCGGTTTTGGCTTTGGAGGCGATCTTTACAAAACCGCCCCTAATAGCACCAACGCTAAAAATTTGGAATTTTAGGGCTAGTTTTGGAAGAGATAAAAAACGCCCCTAAAAGTGACTTTTGGGGGCGGTTCTAACCCCCTTCCCCGCCCCCGCAAAAAAAAAAAAAGTGACTTTTAAGGGTAGTTCTAAACCCCCCTCATAGACACCTATGGGGGCAGTTCCATCCTCCCTCCCCACCCCCAAAAAAAATCCTTTTTACAAATATTTGGGGGAGGTTACAAACCCCCCATCATAGGTACCTACGGGGCTGGTTTCAAACCCCCCTCGTAGGTACCTAAAGGGGCATTTTCAACCCCCCCCCCATAGAATCCTACAAGGGCATTTCTAAACCCCCCCTGAAACTCCATCTTACAAACCTTTGGGGGCGGTCTTAATAACCCCCCCTAATAGAACTGATGCTAAAAGTTTAGAATTTTAAGGGTGGTTCTGGAAGAGATCAAAACCGATGCTAAAAGTGACTTCCGGGGGTGGCTCAACCCCCCCCCCCCCTAAAATTCTTTATTACAAAACTCTAGGGGTGGCTATAAAACCCCCTCATAGGTACCTACAGAGGTGGTTCGAACCCCCCTAAAACTCTTTACAAACCTTTAGGGGTGTTTATGAACCCCACTCATATAAACGTATAGGGGGGTGTTGAACCCCCCCTCGTTGTAACATACAAGGGCAGTTTTAAACCCCCTTCCTAGTGACACATGAAGTCAGTTTAGAACCCCCCTCGTAGCAACATACAAAAACTGTTTGAAACCCCTCCTATAGCGATAATAAATCATAATAAAATATATTTTTATGAAAAATATCAATATTGCATTATCATCAGGGCACGAAGGAATCGAACCTTCAACCTCTTGCTTGTAAAGCAGGTGCTCTTCCATTGAGATATAACTCTTTAAGAATTGGGGAAAGGGGCGATATCAACACCAAGATTGAATCATTTGTAATTCTAAGAAAAGACTAAGAATCCCAACATTGTTTTTGACTCAAGAGACCTAAGAAAGTAGTTTGAATGAAGGAACAAAGAGCCAAATAAGGATGCCTATTGTGACTTGTATCTAAGTCAACAAAGTATAGACTCTTTGTTTAAAGGAGGGAACACTACAACAAATTTGACTTTTAAGGGGGGTTGTCTTCTGCCTCTAAAAGTCACTTTAAACATTTTAGAGTGAAAAATTTCACATAAAGTTCTAGGTGAGATGATATTTAGGGCACCACAAACTGGTGGTGGCATAGGAGTGAATTATACAAACCAATCTAGTGGGGGTTCAAGAATTATTCATGGTAAGCAATGTGTAGTTAGTGGCACTAAGGATTATTAATTTGTCACAGTGGTCTAGGAACTGAAAACACAGTCTCATAAAGAATTCAGACAAATTTGCATAAAATTGGCAAAATGATGCTGCAATGGAAGTAGCAGCTCTGTATAATCAAATGAAAGAATGATGATACAATACAATGATCATGCCAGATGCATGAATGCCAAGACAATTCGAATTCCCAAGGAGGTCATTCTAATTGAATGAATGAGTCTAGCTTAACTGAATGTAAGCCACAGTGAACACTCAAGTTAACCACTGATCAAAACCCTAATTGACTCAACCGAGTCCTAACTGAAGTCAGAGTGCAATAAATGACTGAGTTTAATTGAAAGTAGCTCAGACACATGTCACTGCAAGCCAACCAGCAAGTGGTAGCGCATCAATGATTCCAATGAACCCCGATGAGGTTAACAGAAGTGTAACTGACCATCAGAAGTGGTTGGAGGCGCCCCTGTTGACTCCAGTTCATTAAATAATCATTAAATAATCAATTTAATGAAGGGAGGCACCTTCACTGCTCTGTTTAATTGATTGTAACCATCAGTTAGCAATAAAATGCATTTATGACACTCAGATCACCCCCGGAGTGCTCCAGTTAGCCTCCCCGAATGAAGGAGAAGGCTTAGTTATCCTCCTTGACTGAAGGTAGGCATGGGTGTGCTCATG
>LPNX011046205.1:219000-244813 GCA_001517045.1 Pseudotsuga menziesii
AAACAATAATAATCAAATGACCATCATACTGCTATATATACACATTTGGATCTGATTTACACCTTTGGAATTTTTGCGAAAGAAGGAAGGCATCCATCTTGGAATACCACTCTCTTGGGGCCTGTTTTAACCCGTATAGTGACTTCTTTAGCTTGCAAACCAAATATGGATCAGAAATGTATCCCTCAGGCCGATTCATGTATATCTACTCATGAATATATCCATGCAGAAAGGCTGACTTAACATCAATATGATGCACTTCCCAGTGCTTAGATGCTGAAATTGCCAAAACTAGGCAGATGGAGTCTATTTTTGCAACCGGTGCAAAAGTCTCAGGGTAGTCCACACCTTGGACCTGGGAGAAACCTTTTGCCACCAGCATTGCCTTATATTTGTAGGTGATTCCATCTGCAGCAACCTTAGTCCAAAACACCCACTTGCATGGAACCAATTTCCTTCCCGGAAAAAGAGAAACTAGCTCCCAAATAGTGTTTTTCTGAAGAGAATTCATCTCTTCATCCATGGCAACTTGCCATCTCGGATCCTTCCGAGCATGGTAGTAGTACTTTGGGTCTAAAATTATCATCAAATAACAATATTTAGATAGAAAATAATTAGGACAAGAGAGCGCAATACCTTCTCTTTGGAAATCAGACTGGGTTCTCCTTGGATCATCTGGATTTCCAATGTTATCTCCTGCGGAGGAGAGTGTCCGTCGGGCCCAACTTGGGAGATGATTTTGTACTTCAGGTTCTGATTCAGCATCTGATGTTTGCTGTACACTGATATCAGTAATTAGAGGATCCAAATTAGGATCATCACCCCCAATTTCATCATCCAAATATTTAGTAGAATAGGAAGGAAATTCAACAGTTTTCTCCTTTACTAGTTCCACCTCCTGAAGAGGCTCATTGAACTTGACACTCCTTTCGATGATAATCTATTTTGTTTTGATATCCAGAAGATTGAAACCTTTTGATTCATAAGGATACCCAATAAATATACATTCTATTCTTTGCGGTTGCAAATCCCTCCTTTTATCAAGTGGAATTCAGGCCCATGCAGTGGACCTAAACACCCGCAGATTCGACACATCCAGCTTGTGTCTGAAGTATGCTTCAAAAGGGGTCTTCCCTTTCACAGATGAGTGTGGAACTTTGTTTTGAATGTATTCTATAGCATTCATGGCTTCAGCCCACAAATTTTCAGCCAACTTCTTTGATTCCAACATACAGGTGGTCATCTCCTTGAGAGACCAATTCTTCCTCTCCGCTACACCGTTCTGTTGGGGAGTGTAGGGAACTGAATGTTGGACCTGAATACCAATTTGGGAGCATATGTGAAGCAACTCATTACTGAAATACTCCCCCCATTATCAGATCTTAAGGTATTGATCTTTTGGCCAGATGCATTCTCAAGCAAGGCCTTTAATTTAGTGAATTTTTCACAGACTTCAGACTTCTTTTTGATAAAGAAGACCCATGTGTACCTGGAAAACTCATCAATAAAATTCAGAATGTACCTTGATCCATTCATGGATGTAACAGGCATGGGACCACTGATATCAGAATGTATGAGTCCCAAGATGCATGATGCTCGGCTTGCCTTCCCCCGATCGAACTTATGCTCATGGTGCTTTCCAACAACACAGCCTTTGCAAATTCCAGTGGTTGCCTTGATGACCGAGAGGCCTTCAACCATATAATTTTTCTGTAATTGCTGCAAGTATTTGAAGTTGATATGGATGAACCTCTCATGCCACAATCTACTAACTTCATTTCCATGAGTCAGCAGTGCGGTGGGCTTTGCATCTGCCACAAAATGGGAGAACTCATAGGCTTTTGCATGATGGTTTGCAAGGCCTTTTGCTACAAGTTTCCCGGATGCAAGTTCTGTGATCTCTACATCATTGGGGCTGAAGGATACTCTCTTGGGCACTCCCATATGTGTCATTTGATAAACACTAAGGAGGTTTGATGCCAGAGATGGTACATACAAAACATTTGAAAAATAGCCATTCTCAAGATCTACAGTACCTTGTCCTTTTGAAATGATGGTGGAGTCATCTCCCATGTGGATGGGAATGGATTTGCCAGTCTCCAAATATGAGAAGGAGTCTCTTTCAGCCATCATGTGGTTCAAAGCTCCAGAATCTATCAAGAGTGCTTTGGACTTCGAAATGCTTACCATGAGGGCATGACCTCTTTCATGCTGTGGTTCTCGATCTTGCTGATCTCTCCTCTGAAAGCTTTCCAGAAGATTGATGTGATTTATCTCAAAGAGAGAGGTATCTTCATCAAGTTTATTTTTCATGCAGGCATGTTCAAGGTGGAAGCTCTTCCCGCATTATGAACACTTGACTTTTTCCTTTCCATGATGCCCTTTTCCCTTGTTCTTCTTTGAGCAGAAGACTCTTCATGCTGCTGGTTTTCAACTTTAGGCTTAGGAGCTTTGAATTTGGTTTTTGGGTTCTTTTGCTACTTTCCTTTACCCTTCAGATCTTTGGGCCTCGAGACATGGAGGGCTTGATCACGGGAGGATCTGATGATCCCCATATGGACAAGATTATCATGTTCACTTGTTAGGGACTCAATGAAGGCATTGAGTGAAGGCATCTTCCATCCATGGGTTGTGAGCTTCCCCGCACGGAATGTAGAGACAAAAACCGAATAATCAGCTCCAATTTTGGAGAGTATGGTGAGGATGAGCTGATCATCCTCCTCCTCCACTTTACATTGCTTCAACAGTAAGACAATGTGCTTGAACTTTATAAAAAAGTCATTCAAGGTCTCGAAATTGGAAGGCTTGAGAGACATCAACTCATTCTCAAGCTGGTATACTCTCAAATAATCCCGCTTTCCATATAGGGTTTCCAATTTGTCCCAGATTTCCTTTGGAGTCTTCAATCCCGAGAGATGGAAAAGAAGATCTCGGAAAACAGAGAGGCATAAGAATCCGAATGCTTCATCTTTCTTGTTCAAGAATCTAGCTTTGTCTGTCACAGAAGCAGGATCTTCTTCAGTGTCCATAGTGACCCTATAGAGTCCTCTGGCATGTAGCTGGATCTCCATGTCTCCTTTCCATGAGTGGAAATTGAACAGAGTCAAGAGTTCTACGGAAGAAGCCATCTGAAACTGCTGGAGTGAATGATTTCACCTGTTAAAAACTTGCAAATCAAGACAGAAGGGGCACCGCAAGGTCGAACAACCTACACATTTTAGGCTTTCATCACACCCAACATAGTTGATCAAGCAAGCTTGACCAACAATTTCCTTACTTGGGGTATTAAGTGGTAAGCCTTGGCTTCTGGTGCAGTGTTGGAATTTTTGAGCTTTGCTCAATTTTTCATGCAAGATCTGTCAAAAACCTTGTCTTTGAGAGATTTGAGCTTCATCCCACTGTGAGCTCTGATACCATATTAATTTGTCACAGTGGTCTAGGAATTGAAAACACAGTCTCACAAAGAATTCAGACAAATATGCATAAAATTGGCAAAATGATGCTACAATGGAAGTAGCAGCTCTTTATAATCAAATGAAAGAATGATGATACAATACAATGATCATGCCAAATGCATGAATGCCAAGACAATTTGATTTCCTAAGGAGGTCATTTGAATTGAATGAGTGAGTCTAGCTCAACTGAATGTAAGCCATAGTGAACACTCAAGTTAACCACTGATCAAAACCCCAATGGACTCAACTGAGTCCTAACTGAAGTCGGAGTGCAATAAATGATTGAGTCCAACTGAAAGTAGCTCAGACACATGTCACTGCAAGCCAACCAACAAGTGGTAGTGCATCAATGATTCCAATGAACCCCGATGAGGTTAACTGAAGTGTAACTGACCATCAGAAGTGGTTGGAGGCGCCCCTGTTGACTCCAGTTGATTAAATAATCATTAAATAATAAATTTAATGAAGGGAGGCACCTTCACTACTTTGTTTAATTGATTGTAACCATCAGTTAGCAATAAAGTGTATTTATGACACTCAGATCACCCCCAGAGTGCTCCAGTTAGCTTCCCCAAATGAAGGAGAAGGCTTAGTTAGCCTCCTTGACTGAAGGTAGGCGTGGGTGTTCTCATGCTGATGTCATATAGTGCTCCTCTGATGTCAATTAAGTCAATAAAACTTAGGATAGTGGTTTAACTAGGCCAAATTGACCAAAATGAGTGTGTATGGTGGTAAATGTCTCCAACAAGGATGGTGTGGGAGGTGAAGGGGGTGTATAAATTAGAAGCTCTATGGGTTTTGAGGGCTCAAACACCGAAGTAATTTCTACATGTAGTTATATGGGGACTTGTGTCAGGCCAGTATTGTCATTTTTTGGTTGTGGATTTGTAGTTTGCGCTGGTAATTACAACAATTTTATGAACCTTACGTGTTTTCCATTTGATAATACAAGTGACTTGTTCGATTTTGTTTTTTACACTTATAAATGGAAGACAATTTTGGATATTCTTTGAAGCTATTCAATTTTTATAGTTGTGTTGTGGCCCTGTGGAAGACATTTCTTTTTTGTGTGGGTAATATATGCCTTGATGGAGGTTTTCCCCTAATTCAAACTATTGAACATAAGCACTTTAATTCTTCTAAGCTGCCATGAAAGGGGTGTACTCTTATGACATAATCATGCTGAACTTAAACATTCCCCCAACCCCTTATTCATGTTTGTGTGGGAATTGAAGCTTGGTGGGTGACTTGACTTGTCACCTTCACCATTTGGTGATAAGTGTTATACCAAAATCTCGTCACCCTCATGTTATGAGATAGGTATTCCCTTGGCTACTCAATTCCCTCAAAGTTTTCCCTAGAGAAATGAAGGTTCAAATTATACCCTTGCAATTTTTCCCTGTGTTGAGCCGGTAACGCTCCTCTTCCATTGACAAAAAGCATTACCCAAGTCAACACCGCTCTTGATACATGAGCAAGAAGTGGTGCCACCACTCCTTCCCTCACTGCAAGAAGCGATGCCCCCTTATCACCGCTTGTTTTCTTCATTGGAGGAGTGGTGCTCGAGTTTTGAAGGAAAAAAGAGAAGCTTCGAGAGGCTTCTCGAAGCTAACCTCCATGGAGCCTCATCCTTATGGTTTAGAACTAGCTGTAGCTCGAGATCCTCCCTTTTAGGATCTTATCTCCACCTCACCCATGAGATTCTCAACCATACCTATCTTCCCATGCCTTTAAATACTAGCTCACCTCCCATGGGAAAAAGGAGGAAGAATTGTGTTGCATACCCAAACTCTGTCAAAATCATTCTCGAGTCTTTGGAGGCAAGGTGAAGTTAGAGGCAAGGATCCATTGGAAGTAACTCTCAACACCAAGGCATGAAGGCTGTAGTCTCTCCAATCATTTATTAATAAAGAATGTCTTTTCTTTCCCATATTTACTATTTCATATGTATGTATTGCTTGATTCCTTGGTCACGAGCATAGATCTAGTGTATTATATTGTATGTTATTATGTTTCTCTTGTTGTTTTCCATATTTTATAGGTTCTTGTGCGAGGATAGCGAGGACAACCTTTGAGAAAAGTATTATGGCATCATATTCTAGTGATGAACCAGATCTAGGGAGAGTCTAGCATTCCATGTTTGTGTTTTGTTCTAGATCTGAACCATTCAGACTAGGGAACCAACTCCTATCCGCAGGAGGTGCGTATTTTTGGCTAACAAAAGTGGCAACTCCATTGGGGACTACTTTGAATTTTGGATCATTGGTAAGTTGAAACCTCCACCTTCATTTTTAGTTTGTAGATCTACTTTTTCAATTCATAGATCTGTAGATCGACTTTGAATTTGATTGTTTTTCCTCTGTCTGCCTTTAGATATTCATGTTTTTGGTTCACTGGGTTTTCTAGTGATTGTTTGGGTTCATTTTTTAGTCTGTAACTTACTTTTCTGTTGCTTTTTTATTTTTCAAATCGCCATCTTGGGCACCACTCTCGAGCTGTGTTATAAGTGCGGTTCTGGAGCTGTCACCGCCTTTTCCCTGTTAGAATAGAGCGGTGCTACCACTCTGTTTATGTGTAAAATAAGTGGTGCTGGGGCTGGTAACGCCTTGGTGTGGACCTGATAAAAGCGGTGCCACCACTTTGTTTCTGTGTTCAAGAAGCGGTGCTCAGGTTGGTAACGCTCTGTTCAACACCTGCAGAAGCGGTGCCAGGTATTCTTCTTATCCCTGTTTGGTATTTGATTCTTAAATGCTTCTTTTGGTATTTAAGATGCATGCTTTAGATTGTTACAGTTTTGTTTTGAACTCTACAATTCATTTTTAAACATAAAACTCAATAAAAAATCAGAAAATTGAAAAAAAACAAGCCAAAAATTGTGCATGTATGATATCATAGGTCTTTTCAAGAATTATGATTGAGGTTGGTCTTTTAAAGCTTCATAGTTGACTTTGAATAGAACTTGGTTTTGTTAGATCTCTGATTTCTGTCGTCTTTGATAGAACAAGAAAAGATTCATTCTAGTTTTTCTTCATTTGTTATACATGATTTTTGTATGGTTTTTCCTTTTTTCAGAAATTGTGACAGAATCCATATAAAAGTTATTCTAGAATGTTGCTTTTAATTAATTCTCACTTTAGTTGAAAAATCTGAACACTTTTGTATAAAGTTGTAACAATCTTTTCTTGCTTTTCATTAGAGATCTCACTTCTTTTCCAATTCAAAACAGAAGTTTTTGTTTGTTTTAGTTAGGAAAGGACCATATAAGCAAGTGTCTTTTATTTTTGTATGGGATTTATTCTATGTTTCAAATGAATTGAATCTTTCTCTCCCTTCCTTAAGTAGGGAATACTTTGAAAGTGAAAGTGAAATTTTGCACATAATACTGCATGGCTTTACTTTTTATGTCTTCACCTCAGGCATCCACCTAACCGTTCAAGATAAAATTAAGAGCTAGCTTAGGTTTATTTTTTTTTAGCAATTTGTGTGATAGGTCAGTGACGTGTTCGGGCGTCGTAAAACGTAGGAGTTGTCTTTAATTTTCCTGCACTGCAACCCGAGACTCGTGCGGTTCTTCCATGTACCATCGGTATATCGAACGACCTTTCACGTACCCTTAAGGTAGATAGAAAGGTACTTCACGTACTCGATTGTATATAGGAAGTCCTCTTGTGGAAGGTTGTGCATTAGATAACACTACTACCGATTTGAGCTCCGATGTACCTTGCGTATATCGGGAGACACTTTTAGGAATCCTGAGACCATCCAAGTTAACCTTTTGGTTGTCTTGGCATCACACTAGTTGTGAAGCCTTGATAATACCGTGAGGTTCCAAACCTTTGATCCACTCCTCTCACATAATTTGCTTGTTTCTTTAGTTTGATTAGAGCTTGTTGTCTGTACAGTTAGGATTTTTTATAAGAGAGAAATAGTTTTGTTACATAGTTATGGCTTCACCTTCCAGGACTACCAACCAAGAGATTCCTTTACCAAGCATGTGTTTTGTGTTCCCTCCATATGGAGATGTTGGTCCTCCTCTCATGGCTACGTTAAGCCTTCCTGGATTGACTATTGGATTACATGTTTGTTTATTCAACAGTCTAGTTATCCCATGTACACTAGTTGCTTATGATCCTAATCCTTCACCACAAGAGCATCAACCTCATGTTGATCCCTCTCCTTCTTCACCATATGTGTCTTCTCCTATTTCTCCCTCTTCGACAGTTGAAAGTTGTAGTACTAGTAGTTAGGTGGATAAGAAGAAGAAGAAAAGGAAGATTAAGAAGAAGAAAAACAAACAACAAATTAAGTCCTAACCAATTACTCCTCCGAGTGTGGAGAGTGTTGATCTGCACACCCCAAGACCGTGTAAGCCCAAATTACCTTGTAGGCTTTGTAAGGGTGATCACCTTCTGAAAGATTGTCATGGTTTAGCCCTGGTTTTAGAAGAATGGTCTAAGGTTTCCCGACAACCGATGTCATTAGCCTCTGGTCATCATACTGATGATCCCCCCTCAACTAGTGACTCTGTGGTTAAGAGTTGGAAGGGTAAAGTCAGAAATCCTTGCTTGCTATGTAAGGACATGCACTTTACTTACCTTTGTCCTCTTATGAATAAAGCTACTAAGTTGTTGGAAGATATTATTGTTTCTCGTCAACGGATTTCAACATGTTATCGTAAGTTGTCACTTGACATCCCATTGGTTGATAAAGTGGTCTATCCAGTTCTAACCTTGGTCAATCCCACTCTTCCATTGAAGAGTGAAGTTGAAGTGGTCAATTTGGTTTCATCCATAGTTGATCCCACTCTTCCTTTGAAGAGTGAAGTTAAAGTGGTCGATCCAGTTCTAACCTCGGTCGATCCCACTCTTCCTTTGAAGAGTGAATTCCAAGTAGTCAATCTGGATTCATCTATGGTTGATCCCACTCTTCCTTTGAACAGTGAAGTTAACATGGTTGAGTCGTTGTCATCTCCGCCCGATCCCACTCTTTCATCAGAAAGTGTTAAGACTGAAGTAGTCGCTTTGACCAAATCTTCATCTTGTTCTTCTCTTCTAGTAGAGAGTGAACTAAAACCTGCTGAAGTTTTTATGCTTCATTCTGATTGTTCTCGACAAGAGGAAATTTTGTCTCTTTCGACAGAACCCTCTCCAAGTAATGAGGTTATTTACTTTGACTGGAGTAGCCTAACAAAGTCTCGTATTCATTTGAGTGTTCCTTTCCAGATAGTGGTGAATGTTACTGTTAGGCGGATGCTTCGCACTATTGTTGACAAAGGGGCTTCTGTTAGTATTCTATCCTCAACTACTTGGCAATCTTTAAGTTCACCTCAACTTGTGCCAGCCACCGATCAGATACTGGATTTTAATTGTAGGCCTACTGCACATTTAGGGATCCTTCCTCATTTTCCTATCATGTTAGGAGGGAAAACTGTCTGTATTGATGTTATGGTGGTCCAAGGTACTTTAGATTTCAATCTGTTCCTTGGACGTGATTATGTTTACGCCATGAAAGCCGTAGTGTCCACACTCTTTAGATTTATGCATTTTCCCCATGATGGGAAGATTGTGACCATTGATAATCTTTCCTTTGTTACACCTGACCATCGCATCACTCCTAGTAATCAGACTGCCCTGAATGTGCCTCACGTTCTTGTGATTCCTTCCCCTTCTTCTAGTTAGCTTCTTCCCATCATGGGTAAAATGGGGGGCATGGCTCCATCCTCTAGACATCATACTGAAGTTAAGTCGCTAGCTTTTATGAATAGGGGGAAACTTACCAACCTCTGGATATCATGTTTGGTAGGAGCAGGTTTGCGAGGATAGTTCTTTTTCCGTGTCAATCTCGTTAAAAAATGAAACAAATGTCTGCGAGCATAGTTCTTTTTCTGTGTCAAGCTCGTTAAAAAATGAAACAGGTTAGCGAGTATAGTTCTTTTTCTTGTCAAGCTCGTTAAAAAATGAAACAGATGTCTGCGAGCATAGTTCTTTTTCTGTGTCAAGCTCGTTAAAAAATGAAACAGGTTAGTGAGCATAGTTCTTTTTCTGTGTCAAGCTCGTTAAAAAATGAAATAGATGTCCGTGAGCATAGTTCTTTTTTTGTGTCAAACTCATTAAAAAATGAAACAGGTTTGTGAGCATAGTTCTTGTTCTGTGTCAAGCTCGTTAAAAAATGAAACAGATGCCTGTGAGCATAGTTCTTTTTCTATGTCAAGCTCGTTAAAAAATGAAACAGGTTAGCGAGCATAGTTCTTTTTCTGTGTCAAGCTCGTTAAAATATGAAACAGATGTCCACGAGCATAGTTATTTTTCTGTGTCAAGCTCGTTAAAAAATGAAACAGGTTTGTATAGTTCTTGTTCTATGTCAAGCTCTTTAAAAAATGAAACAGATGCCTACGAGTATAGGTCCTTTTCTCTCTGTCAAGCTCGTTAAAAAATGAATCAGATGTATGAGAGCAAAGTTCCCATTCTATGTCAAGCTCGTTAAAAAATGAAATGTATGTCATCAAGCATAGTTTACCTTTTGATTTCAAGCTTGCATAAAAATGAAACCATTCCTGAGCATAGTTCATTTTTTATTCCAAGCTCGTTAAAAAATGAAGTAGGTTTCCTTTAAGCAAAGTTTACCTTTTGGTTTCAAGCTTGCATAAAAATGAAACCATGTTTCAAGCATAGTTATTTTTTGTTTCAAGCTTGTGTAAAAATGAAACAGGTCATTTTGAGCATAGTTCTTTCTCTGTTACAAGCTCGTTAAAAAATGAAGCAGATACCTTGAGCATTATTTCAACTAATCTTCGAGCTCGTTAAAAATATTAAGATGGTGTTGAGCTTATTTTTCTTTTTTCGTGCTCTGGTTAAAACATGAAAAGTGGTTTGAGCTTAGTTTATTGCTTTTTCCTGCTCTAGATTCAAACATGAAAAGGTTAATAGAGTCCTCTTTAAGCTCTTTTTAGACTCTTAAAATGTGAAAATATTGCAGAGTGAACTTGTCTTCTTCACGCTCGTGAAAGGAACTGAATAGTCATCTTCCTGGTGATAGTTTACCCCTTTTTTCAGACCAGAGGGCACTACATACGAAAAAGGTACACTCCAGCCAATCATGACTAGAAGAGTTCTCTAAGGTATTATTTTATACTTTTTCGGGCCCTAGGGACTAAATCATACGAAAAAGGACCCTTTGGAGTCTTCTTTAGTTTGTTCAGACTCCTAAACATGAACTACACCGAGTTTTCTTTCATTGGACTCGTTAAATTAAACATTGAAAGACCATTTTTTGGGAACAAACCCATCCTTTCTCAGGTTTGTAAAACATATGAGTTTGGACTTGTCCGAAGGACGAGCTATATCGAGTGTTTGTTACCCTCTTTGAACTCGTAAAAATGAAAAGAGGCACTCATCAATCATGATGTGGAAATTAAGGGAAAGGGAAAACATTTTGAAATAATGGCAGTTGTTATTCACCTTTGAACATGGCACTTGTCTGCATTTCATTCAGTCAATTGGGTATTCAGCTTGTTTTCGAGTTGATCCACTTTCGTAAGTCATGTCACTCCTTTAAGTCTTTCAAAGAATTCATTGTCCATTGTTGCATTGTGTTCCACCTCATCAAGTCAATGCTGCCAAGTCTTTGGTCGTGCCACCTTATGTTCAAAAAGGAAACTATTTTGAGAGTTTACACCTACAGTCAAAACAATTTTTTGTGTCAATTACTTTTGAGTCAATCTTATGGTTACATCATACTCAAAATTCATGAACTTTGTTCCAAGTTTCGTGTTGTCGATGTGTGATTCATCATGGCCCTCCTTTGACAAGACTATTCCTGTTGACATCAGCTCATCATCCAGGAATTAGTCTTAGAAACAAGTTTAGTACTGTGAGATCTGTATGCATTAATGATGTATTCTCTCGATTTCGACATAGGTTCACATCATTGACCTTTGATCGAAAGATTCAACTGAGTGTTCGACATCAAATCATCTATTCATATTTAGGATATTGTACTAGGGTACCTTGGGAATCATTGACATCAATGATGATATCCCTTGCACTTGTTAATGGTTCACATCATTGACCGGTAATCAAGTGGTTTCTACCATGTTCAACATCAAATCATTGTAATCACATGGATAGAATCGTACTTTGTGGAAGACGAGATGAAGACCCTGGGTATTTGTTAAAAGCGCTCATTGCTTTCCCCAGGTTGCGATGGAGAATTTTGTATGAGTCCTAGCTTGGATCCACATTTGTATGTCTATGGCCGTTCTCATATTTGCGTCTGTATGACATATATCTACATTGTATGTCTGGTAGCTATGTCCAATTTTGAGTCTTCTTCGCATGGATCTACGTTGTATTTTAGTAGCCATGAATTTTTTGTATCTCACATGGATCTGCGTTGTATTGGTCGGCAGCCATGTTGTGAGTCATTTGGGACAAATGTAAAAGGTTTTACAGAAATTTTGTGATGTTTGAGAAGTTTCGGCCGTTGGACCTTTGCCTTGGGACTATACCTTATTCTTTCAAAGTATATTGCCTATCGTTTCCCTCTAGCCATTATACTTTTGGGGGCATTATGTTATACTAAAATATCGTCACCCTCATGTTATGAGATAGGTATTCCCTTGACTACTCCAATCCCTCAAAGTTTTCCCTAGAGAAATGAAGGTTCAAATTATCCCCTTGCAATTTTTCCCTGTGTTGAGTCGGTAACGCTCCTCTTCCATTGACAAAAAGCGTTACCCAAGTTAGCTCTGCTCCTGATACATGAGCAAGAAGTGGTGCCACCGCTCCTGATACATGAGCAAGAATTGGTCTCACCGCTCCTTCCCTCACTGCAAGAAGTGGTGCCCCCTTATCACCGTCTGTTTGCTTCATTGGAGGAGTGGTGCTCGAGTTTTGAAGGCAAATAGACAAGCTTCAAGAGGCTTCTCGAAGCTGGCCTCCATGGAGCCTCATCCCTGTGGTTTAGGACCAGCTGGAGCTCGAGATCCTCCCTTTTAGTATCTTATCTCCACCTCACCCATGAGATTCTCAACCATACCTATCCTCCCATGCCTTTAAATACTAGCTCACCCCCCATGGACAAAAGGAGGAAGAATTGTGTTGCATACCCAAACTCTGTCAAAATCATTCTTGAGTCTTTGGAGGCAAGTTGAAGTTAGAGGCAAGGATCCATTGGAAGGAACTCTCAACACCAAGGCATGAAGGTTGTAGTATCTCCAATCATTTATTAATAAATAATGTCTTTTCTTTCCCATATTTACTGTTTCATATGTATGTATTGCTTGATTCCTTGGTCGCAAGCATAGATCTAGTTGATTATATTGTATGCTATCATGTTTCTCTTGTTGTTTTCCATATTTTACAGGTTCTTGTGCGAGGATAGCGAGGACAACCTTTGAGAAAAGTATTATGGCATCATATTCTAGTGATAAACTAGATCTAGGGAGAGTCTAACATTCTATGTTTGTGTTTTGTTCTAGATCTGAACCATTCAGACTAGGGAACCAACTCTTATCCGCAGGAGGTGCGTATTTTCAGCTAACAATAAGAAATATCAAAACATACCACCCAATTACCTCAAAGAAGCATGTAGTCTCCAAATACTAAGTTCAAAGGTTTTGGTAAGCATTTTAAAAAGCTAAGAAGTGATAAGGATTTAAGATATGCATAAGAGGGAAACTTGTTTTGGAATCATCTATTTCTAAAGAAAATTCCCAAGAGAGACAGAGGAAACATAACTAGGGCATGCTAAACAATACGAAGATGAACATATTTTTCCTAGGATTAACTTAATTGACCCGGACATAGTAATTTATAATTCTTTGCAAATGATCAAGTCTAGAGCATGTGCACAACATTGTTATCATTTAAAATCTAATTCTGAACACAAGAAGCCTAGGGGAAAATGTAACAAAACTTATTTCATTTATTCTAATCTTTCTTTAAAATTTCTAGCATTATCTAATAAACACACGAGGACAAACATGGTACTTTTCATGAAACATAAAGGACCAAATGAATGTAACTTAACCCGATCTAGGAAGATATTACAAATAAAAAGGTAATGACTAACATATAGACAATTAAAACAAACTTCTAGACTCATCCAAGCTAAATGTTTCTACAACATGAATTGAGCTAAATTAAAGAAAATTAACTATAACTTGCAGAGTTTAGTGGAAATTACCTATAATTGTCAGAGTTTAAGCTAAGTAATGACCAATACATTTCTTCAGCCCCCTCAAAACACCCAAGTGTAAGCAACAAACTAGCAAGCTCCACCCTGAAACCTAACTTATCAACCTGCATTAATATAAACAATACATTATAGTCTATCTTTTTTTAAGGAACGATAAAAGACTTCACTAGTTGAAATCACATAATCAACTCAATACAAATAGATCGTCTAACAAACCCAAATGATCACTCACTATATACATTTCTTTAAGTTTTAGTTCCTGCACTACTCTTTCTAGAGTTCCACATTCTACCAGAAAAATGCCTACAACGTACAAGAGTTAAGAATATAAAAGAAGCTATCAAACACGTACTGATAAAATACATTATAGTGCCACCAAAAGCATCCAACGATCATGTGAATTCAATAAAAAAATAACAATAGAACTATCTATGCAAAGACAACATGAGTTGTAGATATAGCTCTGGAAATTTATGGTTGTTTCCACTCTCTTAACTGTCAAACATTGCCTTTTGAGGTCTGGAATTTACCCAGATTTGTATTTTAGCCTTTAGGTCCGTCCTTTAATACCTTGTTTCATGACAAAAAATTACCTAGGATGTTGTTTGAAAAATATACTGGGGCTAGAACATGCCGAAACTGCTAATTAATTGTTGAATGACATTTGGAATTCAACCAAAATGCTGGTAAACCACCCAAAATTATTGATTTACAATGGATCTTCCCCATTCATGCCCAGGTTTGAGAATAAGGTCCTTTTGTTGCTCACCACTATTGTTATAAGGGTGTGAAAGGTCCCAAAGCTTCCCAGAAATAACCACAAAGATGTTTTAGGCACAAATATACCCAGTAATTACACCCAACATCAAAGTTTTGGGGATGTTTAGGGATGGTTGATGACATAACAATCCCCTTATGTGCTCAGAGAGTCATAACTATTCATGGTTTAATTTTGATGTTATTTAGGACTATTAGGGGCTGAGGCATGCTCAAAAGAGCATTAGTTGTGCTCATATATGATATAAGACCCTCTTCATCATTGTTGTTCACATATTCATCATGAATAATAACCCTAAACGCCTCTACATTCCTGGTGCATTCTTGCTCATGACTGAAACATTGATCGTTTTAGGATTTCTTATGACTGCTACATGTGGGAATGACCGAAAATAATGCCCATATTTGAAAGAGGAGGTTGTTTGAGGGCTAAGAAGCACCACGAATTACTGTTGGGATTGTTTTCATCCTTCCTACTTGCCTGGACATTGACTTTAAATCTGTTGTCACCATATATCTTGCTCAAAATGCTATCATATGTAGCTTAGAGGTGGGAAAAGGGGACAAAGTTCACTTTGATTGTTGCTCATTAGTGTAGGAGGACATGACAAAGCTGCTACATACCCAAAAATGAAATGGTAACCCTATTTCCATAATCTGCCATATTTGGAGCTTGTGAAGATGTATCCATCTCAATAATATCAATGTTTAATCTGAATCTCATTAAAGTCTTTAATTTAATTGTAGGTACATAATATAATCATCAAAGCTATATAAAATTAAACTAACTTAGAGATATGAATCAAGCACATTGAAAGCTTAGAAAATGTGAGCACGTAATAAAGCATATATCAAATCCCCCTGTTATGAACCAAATTCCCCAAACAACATCAAAAAAAAAATAAAAAGTAGCTCCATGCCTTGAGAATGAAATGAATGCCAAGCCTATATAAGGGGGCAACCTCCTTTTACAATGTATCCAATGTACACGGCAAGATGGGATGAGTATTTAAAGAATCTCCCTTATTATGTAACCTACCACTGAGCAGACTTAATTGTAACTACTATACTAATAATGAATTATGTTTAGGGCCTTAACATTCCCTATAAGACGTTTTCAACTCTGGAATTCAGTACAACATTTTCAAGAAGTCTTGGAAAGAGATAACACAATCAACTAGCTAGCCAATCAAGTTAAAAGAAATATAAAATCTTAAACATAGTACCACCAAGTGCCATAGTAGTGAGCATGACTGAGATGAAAAACATTAGCAAGAGAATCACAATGGTCCATGTAGAGTAATAACAACTAATAAGAAAAGTCACATATTTTCAGGACATGGCCTAGAGATAGTACATTGATATTGTGCAATCCCAGGAACTTGTAGGAACCTCACTTTGTATATCCAAGACACTGAGACTAGAGCTTGCACGAGAAACAAAGGAAGCTCTTGAAAAGTACACTGAGCAACTCCAAAGAGTTGAGGAGATTTATAAACTAGAGGATAGGAATATTTCCAAGTTGTGTGATATAGTGAAGCAAGAGTTGTCCTCCTTGGGCCCTATTTTTCTAGATTGACCTAGATTGTCTCAAGGACAAGACACATAATTATGTTGGTGGCCTATTGGAACACTATTTTTCCTGTTGAAGCTTCTCCACACTTCTATAGTCGTTGCACTTTATTTTTGTCATGCACACCATTTATAGTATTGCATTGTATTATATATGTGTGTGTGTGTGTATTCCATGCAAGGTTCCTATGTGCTAGCTGCGAAAAAATAATCTGTAATAGTTGTAAGAACATGTATCGAATCTTATAAATTTATTAGTAAGAGTAACAGGAAGGAAAAGAGAGAAGAAGGAAAAGGATGTAATGTTATGCTACTGGAATGAAACCTAATGTATGAAAAGATAGTCCTTTAACTCACAACATATATGTATACAAAACATAATAAAACGGGAAATGAACTGGTGCACACAATAATGATTGGGGTTAAATACATAGGATAGTGAATACTAACCTTTAAAGTTATTTAGTGTCAATACCGAATCACAATTTGTACCAGCACACCTTGAGGCTTCTAAAAGAAAATTAAAATGGAAAATTCGTTTATATGCTTCTTCATCTTCCAGCTCAAAGGCCTTAATAGGAAATGACTCATCGACTCCAAAAGAACTCTTAGAATAGATCTTCTGGCTTGAGGTATCATCAATACTGATCTGACTCTAGTGGAAAGAAACAAAGTGACTAGGATTGTGTTTGTGTGGATGCATCCAAGTGCAAGTCTAGGGTGATTTTAATAGCATAGAAACACCTCTCGTAGTGTAGCAATGTTTAGCCATAAAATAACTGCAAGTTGCTATAAGCAGAATTTCCAAAAAGAAAATTTTCGTGGAAATTGCTATTTTGGACATTTAGTCATTAAGTTGCAGGTAATACCTTTGGAAGTATTTCTAATTAGTATTGTATGTGTGGCAAAATAACTTATTTTGATGTTAACCAACCAGGTCATAGCCTCATTTCATCTTCTTATAATTCCATGGAAAGTGGGAGCCTCATGTTTCCTTAACTAATAAGTGCTCTCCATAGGGTGCTGTGGTTGCATGCTATCCACATAAAAGGAATTGGGTTGTTGATGTTCTCCATGACTATGTTGTTGCTATTATAGTTTCTTAGATGCTCGATCTTACAAATGGCCTTTCCAGCTTTCAGTCCAGACTTTGATCAATAAGAATAATATGAGATGTTGTCATTGCGATGCAACACATTGGAATGCTTGGATGCTATAGGAAGAAAATCAACAATAGCTTTTGCATTCAATATTAGGGACCTATTCTTCATAATTGAAACACAGTCACGACTGGTGTTACAGAGAGAAACTTCCTATGGCTTGGGGTGTACCACAATAGACAGCTAGACACAAGAAATTAATCCTTTTCCAATATGCAAGAGAAACCAAACATCTAACATTAAGGGACCTCGAATCATACCTTATTCTGGACGGTTGAAGTAGATCCCCGTTGAGCTTTTTCCAATCCCGCTTGCGCTAACAATTTGCTCTCATCAACAACAAACAAGAAGAACATGCTATATAATGTGGTGTTAGATCTACTCTAGCATATATAATCAACAATGTATAAGCAATTAAACATATCCATGGATTCAATATTCATTCAAATGCACATTATTGGACAGGAAAAGATATTTCTATTAATCAAATCAGAGATTACACAAGTGACAACCTCTGTCAGCACGTTTGCGAACTAGAGAAACTGAGTCCTCCACCTGGGCCTCCACCACCTCAATCCTCCATCTCTTGATAGCAAGCTCACAAGAAAAGGAAAGCTTGGGAAGAACACAAAGTGCTCCAAAGGGACAAAGGGATGCATACTCAAGTATATGCAAGCTATGGCAACAATGGACTATAGTTTCGTTGCTCTTCAATGTATCCAAGGGGTTCCTTATATATCACTCCAAAGGGGTAATGGAGGGTCAAATCCGAGAGATCTCAAGGCATATGGAATGCCAAGAGTCAAGTGGTTCGGACACACATGAAGGAAAACTCCAAAAGTATTTGGATTTATGCACACATCCTAATGTACGCAGGTCTGAGGTCAAAATTTGCATGTGTACGCGAGTATGGGATTAAAAGTCGCGTACAACAATAAACATGGGTTTTTAGGGATGAACTTGGAAACATCAAAGTATAATATCAGTCCATGGGGTCTAAAGAGTCTGCAGAGGGACAGGGAAGGCCATAAATATGTGATCAACCATGTGTGGTAAAATCAACTATAACAACTTGGTAAATGGAGTATATAGTATTAGTATGAATGCATGCACAACTCATTCACTTAGGTTATATAGTGATCAAGCCCAATATTAATTGACCTTTGTGCAACGAACAATTGTACCTGTAGTGAATGTTATATGGTAATCCAAACCTTCGATGGAGATCTTCCAATGATTAGAGCACATTGACCTAGTGAATGTTATATGGCCAACCAAACTTTCCATGGAGATCTTCTAGTGGTTAGAGCACATGGTCAATGAGAATCTCACATAGAGAGATAACCTGACACATGACTTCACTCTATCGCTACCAAACAATATCCACAAGTTCTAAGTTTTTTCAATTTTTCCTTGGGGTTAGTTCACCACATTAGGGGCAAGAATTATAGTAGTACACAAAAGGTAAACTGCACCTCCCTACTCCCCTTTATTACTTGAAATTTTCCTTTTCTCTGATATGTAGCAAACATACATTACCTGGTGATGCAGGAGCATCTTGCTCTCCATCCAAGTACAAATCCAATGTTTGGACTATACTTAAAAAGGGGTCTTCATTTTTCTGAATGAATGGTTCTTTAATGTAATATTGTAAATATGCTTGATTTACAAGTGTTCTTCTATATAGGTGTTGAGTCACTAAGTGAGTGATGAGTCATTAAATGAGTCATGTAACTAAGTCCATGCCAAATGGTAGCATTCGATAAGGGTCAAGGCTTTCATGAGAGAGTCATTGAGATAGGGTTGATTATGTTTCTAAAATTAGGTTTTAGTTACTATGAATTAGGAGTGTGTTTGAGTGTATTGAGGATCTGAACCATAATTGGTTCATGAATCTGATTGTATATATGTATGTGAGCCTATGAGGCATAGAGAAGATAGCTAGAGGAGGCCAAAAGGAGAAAAAAGGAGTCCAAAAGTAGTCAAATAATGAAAATGTGGCTAATAGGGTGGCCAAATAGTGTGAAATCAGGTCAAGGACATTGTTTGGAGTTATATTAGGTCTATTAAGATCAGAACATAGATTTTGGATCACGTGAATGTACAGATTCCTTATATTGAGTAAAGGAAAGCCTATTTCAGTATATATTTGTGTAAATGAAGTTCTTTCTGAATGTATGAATATATGAATTGAATGATTGATGATCTCTGTTAATGGTTAATAGATATGTGTGTACTGTATTCTGTAAATTAGGGATTTTGAGGTTACAATAGACGTCTAAGCGATCCCTATGTATGGTTGCTTGTGTAGCTGATATGTTTGTTGTGTAAATCCTTGGATCGATACCTGTATGAGCAAATTTGTAGAGTTGTGTGAAGGATGAAGCTATAGAAGCTATGGACAGATCCAACAAAGAATATCAAGTCTAGAAGAAGGTATATTGAGTTTATTGATTGATCTTTTGATCAATCAACGCACGATTGTAGAGAGTACATTCAATTCATTCGATAGAGATTGGGCGATCCAGATTAAAGGAGAAAAGATGGATCGATGGTGGGAAAAAATTCACGAAGTGATCCTACATGAGAGATAAGTGATCCAAAAAATAAAATGAAGTTATGTACTTGATCATAGATCAACGACTAGGAAACACTCCACAATAGATTGACAGTTCTCAGGAATTGCAGAAAAAGATACTTGCGGGAGGAAAATTACGGAAGCCCATTTTTGGGAAAAGTGGGAAGGTGTATACACAATCCGATGGCGCAAAGTGTTGTTGCAGCCACATGACTGTGGAAGTCAGTTTTTTGAAAATTGGGAATTGCATACCCGCAATCCGCAATTACGAAAAGAATCTTACAGAAAGGCAACTGCGGAAGGAGTTGAATTGCGGAAAGAAAATTGCGGAAGGAGTTGAATTGTGGAAGGAATTGAACTTGCAGAAACATAGTTGCGCAAAAGAGTTAGAGAAATTTCTGGCTAAGTAGCCAAATTTAGAGGTTTTCTAAATGTAGAGCAAACTAAATCTCGGGGAAGCAGTTGGGATATTGTGTTGTGGGGTTCCCTTGTGCATCATGTGGTATCAAAGCAGAAGAAAAATAATTATGTGTCAAGGTATTAGAGCGTAGAAGATTCTGCGTGAAGATTATTAGAGCACAGATTAGAGCCAAGAGGTAAATCAAATTCTGATTTCAATTTATGTTAAATTTGAAGACTAAAAATTGTGTTGAGAGGGTTGGTCAGGTGAGAGTATTCAGAATTGATTTAAAACAAGAATTGCAGATATGGGAATGTTTTCAACCAACTATACAAGTGGAAAAGTCTTAAAGGTATGGACTAATTAATGTTTTATTTAACTTTGGTTATAAGAATTTGTTTTAAACCAAAAGGAAAGGTTTGCTAGCAACAATGGCAGCTAGAGGAGATATAACGAGGATAATTGTATTCTCGAGGAAGAGTTTGTGAACTCTTGGAGAAAAGAGAAAGTAGTGGCATAACTTAAAGAGCCAACATAGGTTGGACAAGAAAGGGAACAAGTTCAATGTTCTCAGAGGAGAAGTGTATTTGCAAAAGCCAAGAGGAGAAAAGGAAGTTGCTCAAAGGATTATAGAGGATAAGAACCAGAGATAACAAAAGAACAAGCTCAAGGAGAGATAGCTTGTTGAGGTATAGTAGCGGGTATGAAGACTTGTTGAGAAGAGGCTTGGGAGTATTCCACAAGTGAACAAGATGAATTTCACAGAAGAGAAGAAGATGAAGATGATGACTATTGGAAGTCATTGCAAACGTTCAAAGACAACCCACATCAACAAGATGAGTCAAGAGGAGTATGGCAGAGAATTAGTTGACATAGGATTGCAACTTATTCGTTTGGATATACTGCTACATAAAGAGAACAAGAGGTATGGTTGGATCATGAAGAGAAAGAAGGTAAGATGTAATTCACTACAGGTGAAGTTAAAGAAAAGGATGTCTATCATATTGAAGGAAGAACTCAGGATAACTGAGTCCGAGATAGATGTTTTGATATGTGAACCTGAACATGGTCCTTTGCTTGGAGGAGATGTGAGTGAGGATGATGAGGAGAGACTAACTGAAAGTCTCATGGATTATGTAGAAAGTACATATCAAATTATGGAGAAGATGACTGTGAGGCCAAATGAGACCAAGAGGTCTTATGTTTTTGAGACTGATGATTTGTTTGTGATTACAGGTTGTGTTGTAGATGATAGGCAACCTTTTGATACTGTCTTAAATTTTGATGAAGTCAAATATGATAAATAAAATCTCTCAAATGAGGAAAGGTCTGAAGTATTGCAACAAAAGGAACTCATTGATGAGTTGCTTGATGGAGGAACATAGTTAATTGGAGTTGATATGAAGATAATGGAAGAAAAAAAATGTACAAAGACATTTCTATAGGGCATAATAAGAATTGCATTATGATGAAGGAACAAATTGAATAATCACCTTGGACTGTCATGGAGTCTGAAGGAAAAGAAGATGTGCTTTCCAAAAGCATGATAGAAAAATATAATTCTGTTGTAGTAACAAATGAAATGGTATCCTATGAAGATTGTATGTAGCATATAGCTCAAACTATTGAGGAAATATATGATGGTGAAAGTTTGATGTTATGTTCAAACCAACACAAAGGGAGGATGCCGACGAAAATATCGACAGGGATTTCAGAGTCTCATGTTTTTGAAACTGAGTATTGGTGTGTGTTTGCAGGTATTCAAGAAAGTGAAGGTAGACAGAGAAATAAATATGTCATGACAAAAGAAGAGACAATATTGTCTCAAAAGGGTGATCAATACCTAGAAGAACTTGTTGTTGCAGAGTTAGCTAATGCATAAAAGATATTTTTCTAACCTCAGAAAGTATGATGAAGAGTTATAAATGTTGGAATATTGGTTGATCAATCCAATGATTAATAAATATGACTGCTTAATAGGTGCAAGCATATAAATGCTTAGTCATAGCATTGGAAAGGAAAAGAAGGAAGGTCAAGGCATTGAATTGTATTGTAATGATATGATTTTATTATAGCAGTGAAGTACAAGTTATTGCAGTGGAATGAATGACTCAACTGATTCAAAGGAACAAAAATAGTTTCAAAACAAGAATATGCAAGTGTATTGGCCAAAGGATAGACTAGACATGGAGATTGAAGAACTAAGGATGCTGATGGTGAAGGTGTCTCAGAGAAGGCATGAAGAAATAATGAAGATTAACTTCAGTAGAGAAAAGAAACAAAACAACAAGATAAGGCAGATGACAGAAGAAGACTGTGAAAGCAAATCTAGTGGATCATTGCAGCAAAAATTATGGAAGCAAGGAAAATTACATCCAGTAAGAAGACAACAAAAAAACCATGAAGCAAATGAAAAGGTTCAGTAAAAAGTTTGGGATCCAGGCATACTGATGATGGAAGATTATGACCAGGAGGTCATATTTATTTCTTCTTAGGGAGTCTGATGCACGAGCATCCTGTTTTCCATCCAAGTACAAATCCAATGTTTGGATCAGATCTAAAAGGGGTCTTCATTTTTCTGAATGAATGGTTCTTTAATGTAATATTGTAAATATGCTTGATTTACAAGTGTTCTTCTAGATAGGTGATGAGTCACCAAGTGAGTGATGAGTCATGTAGCTAAATCCATGTCAAATGGTAGCATTCGATAAGGTTCAAGGCTCTCATGAGTGAGTCATTGAGATAGGGTTGATTATGTTTCCAAAATTAGGTTTCAGTTACTATAACACTTCTGAATGATATCCATAAAAAATCCAAAATAAATAACCCCAACCAATCTTTTTGAGCAATTGAGTTGCTTCTAGTTCGATCTCTAATAGCTCACTCCCAGGGGGTTCAAATTGACAAAGTGAAGCCATCTCTCCATTGTCAAATTGGTGGAAAGAGGCCGTGAATATGGAGGGAATAGGAATCCAGGTTGTGCCAAGCATTTGGAACAGAGCTAAGTTTATCCACCATCATTGTCGAAACCCTATAGACTTGTTCATAAGAGCTAACAGATCGAGGTTAATGATAACAGATGATGCAAAATAAATGTTATGTAATGCACTCGTAAATGGAAATGATATTGACAAGTAAACCAAATTTCTTGATGCTACGATGAATCGGTTCCAATGAGATAGGGGTATCATAGAAACATGTGTTGCATACAATTCATTGATAGAGCATTCATATAGTTTCAATCGTAGCTAGGGTAAAATACATGGTTAAAATAGTCACTTAAGTGTAACCTTAAGACAATGTTTAGGTTAAGTAATGGATAAACATTATGAGCCATAAACCTAATAATCATTTAAGGTATAAAATGAATTTTCCCATACACTTGTGTTACCCTGTAGATTACTAAAAATGTTAAACAAAACATGAGGTCTTTGTTATCCAACATTTTGTACCATAAGTTGGGTTACCTAAGGAGCCACCGGTTAACATACTTGTTCAAAGTCTTATTCCAGTGTATCAGTCGATCCGCCTGCTTGTCTAGCCAATATTGTCTAGTCACTTTTTTATTTGAATAATTTTGACCATGGCCCCACGGGGTTTGTAATAAAATGTGCTAGTAGGATATTTTTGAGTGGTTCGGTCTCCTAAGATGTAGAATTACAAATAGGGTATTCCAGGGAGTTTTTTGCCCCTGATAATTATGCTGTTCCTTCAGCCGAGTATAATTGACGAGGTTTTCTCCCGCTTCCTCCAAAGTTGGAATGCCCAATGTTGAATTCTGGGCCTTGGGGGGTTATTAGAGCCCAACTAAGTGTTATAATCCTACTAGACATTATTTAGATAGATCATGGTCATGTCCTAAGTCATCTAGACACATAAAAAAATTTCGAAAAAATCTTTTTCGAATAGTGAATTTTTTTTAAATTTTTTAATTACTTTTCCTAAGTTTTTTGGGTTAATTTTTCCATAAATTAAATGGAAAAAATCCGTTCGTGATCCGAACTCAAAATTCAGTGATTGAAGGATCTAACCTTAAGCCAAAAATAATTCTTGACCATCCAGCCAGTCAGAGCCAACTTTCAGATCAGCAATCGGACACATAATGCCTTTTTACTCAAAAAAGTCAGTTTTGAGTAAAAAAATGATTTTTAGTAAAAAAATGATTTTTATTAAAAAAAATGATTATTTTGGAGAAAACTAAAACTCTCCAAATTAATCCAAATTCAGTAAAATAAAAGGCTAAATGACATCTCATGGAACACTTATGATGATTGGAGTTATCATAACTCAGCTTCAGTCATCATTAAGAGAGCAATTAATTTATTATCAGTTATCAGACATGTCATCTCCAGCTAAAGATGAGATGGAGAGCTCTCATTGGTTCGATGATTTGATCGAGGTGAAGACTGAAGCTTACACCATCAGTGGGATTCCCAAACCTAGCTTAGGCTCTTGCTAGAGCTAAAGGATGAGGTTACCTACATCCAGACTCACACATGTGGCCTCATCCTTGGCTTGTTTTCAGTGCACAGGTTTGGAGTGGGGGTGCCTTGCCTGGGTGGAGGCCTCCCCTCACTCCCGGTTCTCCAGTTTAGGTCTGGGCTCTTTGTTAGGTGGCTAAGCTGGTTAGGGTTGGTTTTTTGGTTTTAGGGTTTTAGCACTCTCTCATTTGTTAAAAAGAGGCCCTTTCAGCTCTATTTGGATGGAATTTTTGGCATAGAAGCTCTGGAGAATTTCTATTGTAATATTTTGCTTAAGATTTAATAAAGTTTATGACTTTGGAGGTCAATGTAGAAGCTCTTTGTTGTTCATGATTCACCGTGTTAGGTGATACCTTCTTTACACCCTGCTTTCTTGATTCTTAAGTATTTGGTTATATTATTGTTGAAGGCTAACAATCTAGCACCATATTTTATAATCCATGCTTTTCTCTTGAAGCTGTGTTTTTTTTAGGTGTTGTCTGGTATATAGGGACTCTTTCATGGTTGACATTCATTCTGCAGGTTCCATAAGAAGTCATTCTCTTTCAGGAAGATTGAGAAGCACAATCATTTTTGCCTTATCCATCATCAAACAAAAGACATCTTCCCGGTCACCTATTTAAAGTTTTTCTTCTCAACTTTTTGTCCATGTATCTCATGTTCATTTTGACTTGATATAGTAGCTTGGGATTTGATCCCAAGTGCCACATTGTTTTCTGGCTACTTCTCTTTCCCCATTAGCATCCTTGCGTACATCCAGCTAGTTTGGACGGTTTCGAGACTAGTGCTTCTAGTGCTCACCTTGTTCGGAGGTTGGTCCCACCCTTTATTTGTTATTTAGTGATTTATCCCCCTTCTTCTAGGTTGGATTTGGCCTCCTTCCACATTCTTGTGTGTATTTTCTTCTTGTTTTTCTTCACTGCCCCATTTTTTCAATCTTTTGCCACCCCTTTTCTCCATTTTGGACAGCCCTAGCATGCCCTAGTTTTCCTTCCTTTTGGCCCCTTTTTTGCCCTAGTTTGGTTTTGATCCTCCTTTCATTTTCTTGCCTTCTTTCCCTCATCTTCCTTTGTTTTAGCCCTCTTTTCGCTTTTCTCTTTCTCTCTCTTTCAAACTTCCTCTTCCCTTTTTTGAAAAGTTTTGAGAAAAGTTAAAAGTAAAAGTAAAAGTACTCTCCTTTTTTACACAAGTCC
>LPNX011046205.1:244956-269001 GCA_001517045.1 Pseudotsuga menziesii
CTTTGTCGGAGAGTTTTAATTAATTAACTTAATAAAATTCGCAACTCACATCCCTTTAATTAATTAACCCACTTCCCTCCTTGCCGGAGTATGCTCTGAACGATCTTCGATCGGAATACCCAGAAACGACATTGGATCTTTAAACCCCACAAGAGGAACTTAACTAAAAATTTTCCCCATAACCAATGCACCGACGTTGTTCAATAAATACCGAGGCATGTGGGAAAATTCCAAGTGTGGGCGTCGGGCTACCTAATCTGGGCACTGGTAGTTAAGTTATTGAACACTTACCTTTGACCCCAGACAGGTCCGTCATGTCTTCGAACGGAGCCACTGAAGGTATTACCGGTTAGGACATCCAGCCACCATAAGTGAAGATCACAAACAAAAAACTCTTAAAACTTACCAAGAGCACTTGCAAAACCTAACATTCACTGACATCTTTTGGGATTCACATATTTACACTCAAAGCATCTCTGATAAGTTGACTCCATAGGCACTGGTCCCATCTTTTAGCATTGTTGATAATCTGGGCCATTTGTCCATCGAATGTTTGATTATAAATCATATCTGTGAATGCTTTGTCTATTTCATGAAGCTCCCAAATATTTGTCTATCTTTCAATTTCGGTGATAGCAACGTGGATTGCTTTGTCTTGTGTTAAATTCATCACATTAATCATCTTGAATCACAATAAATCCTAAACAACACCCATCCGCATCCGAAACATCTAAAAATTAACTTAAACATTGAGCCATAGAAAACTCTTTGTTAGGGACTACCCCCCTTGGCTTCATTAGGAGTTAGCCTAAACGGAGGAGCCAGGAGTAGGTGACAGTACCTAGCTCCGTGCTTTCCCCCAAGGTCACACCTCTCCCACTTTCTCAAGTGAGGAGACAGCTTTCAGAAGATTTCTGCTGCTGGTGTGCAATCGACGGACAACAGTCTTAAATAACTTGAGAAGAGTATATAAGAGGATGAGATTATAAGATTCAAAATAAAAGAAGTGAATGATCAATTAGGTCAATCTCGAAAAGTATATCATCCATATGATAGAAGTATCATCGTTGTACATTGATATATAGTCAAGAATTTAATGTACAATATTATATAACAAAAACTGACTATATACGATGCAGGTTTAGCAGCTGCAAAAATTAATCATCAGTGGTACCTTCACGAAATGGGATTGGCAACATAAAAATGATTTTTGCTTCAAGTTTTTCACACTCAATAATTTTATCAAGAATTATTAAAGTCAAAACTGATATCATCTTTTATTAACTAGAAATAAAAAGAGAAAGAGAGAAGGTTGTTGGCTTCCAACAAATGGCAACATATCTGGGCAAACCAGTTATCTCTGTTCAACTTTTTACAAAGAATTAAGTAAAACATGCTCTACTGTTTACCCTAAAAAATAGATAATCTCAATATGAAACGAATGAGTGCTTGATCAAATTACTTTATCATTGTAGACACATTTAGATCTTTTCCAACACCGTTAATAAATATTTTTCTTTGTAGTTGAGATGGATAAGATTACTTCATTAGAACTGAGTACCCAAAATTTGAAAATAATAAAAATCATTAGTATAAACTTTATGCTATATAAAAGTATGAATCACTGCCCTAACATGATAACCAAATGACAATGCCACTCACAAACATCACCATAAATGAGTAAGCCAGCTCATTACTGATACCCCTTATCTCTCGATCTGAAGATCAAGAGCCACTACCACAACCTGGTAACTGGATTTTGGTAATGTCATACCAATGATGCCCATGATCCTGAGCGAATTGACTCATTACTGATAGCTTCTGTTCCCAATTTTATAGAAGTAAAATTTTATTAATGGAACAGATCAAGAAACTTTCCAGATGATAAATGAGCTTGAAAAGATGATTGACAATTCAAATTTGTAAATATTTTTAAAGTACAGGGTTCTAAAGAAATAACATACTGGCTATCTTTGCTATAATGGAAAGACAACTGATAAGCGCTAAATTTGATCACATTTTCATATATTAAATGTTTTATAGCTGATCGGTTTCATATTTAAGAAAATCTAAGTTAAATGTGTGTACCAGAGATCATCTCTTATGATAATTACTTTGAATAAATGAACAAATTGGAATCTAACCACATAAATTCATTTATTTACAAATACCTTATGTGACAATAAGAAACTTATATATATTCGTGGTTTAAAAAATCACAGAGATTTAATTATTTTTTATTATGATGAAAATGATTCATTCTAAACAGTTGATCTGGATGGTTACTAAAATGATTGTTACAACTAGTGAAATTACTTGCAAATGAAATGAGTATAAGTAAACAAAAAAAAGAATCTG
Source organism: Pseudotsuga menziesii (assembly GCA_001517045.1). Classification (NCBI taxonomy): domain Eukaryota; kingdom Viridiplantae; phylum Streptophyta; class Pinopsida; order Pinales; family Pinaceae; genus Pseudotsuga; species Pseudotsuga menziesii. The sequence goes on from LPNX011046205.1 coordinate 247,315, forward strand.
AGTTGTACATTATAGGATACCCAAATTATGATGAAGATAAACACACCAAACCAAAGAAAAGAGAACTGTTCAATTATTAAAAAAAATCAAATAAAAGAAACTATGTACAAGTTAATGATCTGATTGAAATTAGTGAAAACATTTCTTAAGAATCAGTCCATTCACCGGAAAGGTTTTAGACTGACCCTCCAAATTCTAAAGTCTAAAAGTGCTCAGACCCATTTTCTCTGTAATGACATAAGGTCCTAGAAAGAGATGCTAAAACTTAGAATGCTCACCCTTGTCCTCATGCGCTTTGTCTCATTTTAAAACTAGATCCCCTACTTGCAGATCTCTGATAGTCACTGAGGACTGATTTAACCAATATTTTTATGATCTACTGGTGTTTCCAAAACTGTTGTTTGGATTTCTCCCTATCTGCCTCTAACTTAATCATAGTATTAATTATTTTCTCCATAGTGGAACAGTTTACATCCTGAACGGATTGTACCAACTGTAGAGAGGGTAAGAAAAGATTGGGAGGTAAAATGGATTCAATATAGACTAGAAATAAAGGCAAGTTTCCTATTGCATATTTTTGGGTTACTCTATCCACCCAAAGTGCATTATGTAAGGCAATATGCCAATTTCGGTGATGCGTGTCAATAGTTCTTTTCAGAATCTTCAACAAATTCTTGTTGGTGGACTCAGCTAAGCCATTACCTTGAGGGTAATAACTTGCATAATATCTAAATATGATACCATTCTCTAAAACAAATTATGTTAATTCAACAGAAGAAAAATAGGAAGCATTATCAAAGACAAAACAATCAAGTACACTAAACCTAGTAATAATAGAAGATTCTAGAAAAATGACAACTTGATTGGTGTTTACTACGCATAACTGTGTTGCTTCTGCCCTCCGGGTAAAATAACTGATGGTTGTGATAATATAATTATGTTGCATTGATGAGGGTGGATTGATTGGTCCAACTATATCAAGACCTCACTGCTGAAATGGTATTTCAATTGAAACTGGTTGCAGTGGAAAAGCAGATTTCGTAACTCTCCGAGTAGTTGTTTGATAGTCTTGGCATTTTCTTACATATGAATAAGAATCTCTAAATAATGTAGGCCAATAGTAACCATCCCTAAGTATTTTATGTGCAGTAGTTTCACCTCCAAAATGACCACCAGCCGGACTAGAGTGTAAGTCTTTTAAAACTGTTTAAGTCTCGTCTTTCTCAAGCCAACGAAGAAATACACCATCTAAATTCTTCCTAAACAGAATGTTATTTATCAGCTGATAAGGAGAAGATTATAATTTGAGTGCTATTTTTTTTTAGGTTCAATGTTATCCAGAGCAATCCCTGTTTCTATAAAAATTCTTATGTATGAATACCAAGCATCTTAAGGAGGAGAGAAGAAATACATCTCATTTTTCAATAAAGATTCATCTATGTTCATATCAAAATTATCCACCGGAAAATGAGCGGATTTAACAACAAGTTTACAAAGACCCTGCCCTTTTACTACCGTGGAACGTTTGATTTCAAGATCATATTCTTGAATATTAGTCATCCAAGGAGCTCTTTTATCACCCAATTCTTTTTGTACTAAAAGATTCCTCATGATAGGGTAAGGAACAATGACCTTAGTTCTAAACTTCAGGAGGTAAGGGAGAAAATGTTTAACTACTTTAAAGATGACAAACACATGTTTGTAAACTTCATGATAATTTAATTCTTCTCCTTTAAAGTCAGAACTCATGAATGATATAGGGACTTCATGGTTCTGCTAGTTGCATTGAGTTAGAACAATAACATATGAGATATCTTAAGCAAATGTATGAAGTATGACATCTTTATTAAAATATGGAATTAAAAGAGCATGAGCTTCAGATATTGCTTCAATATTTTTTTTAAATGCCTCCTTTTCATTATTTCTCCAACTGAAATTAACATTTTGTTTAATAATGTGTTGCAATGGATGAACAATTTTAGAAAAGCTAGGGATAAATCTGCTGACAAAATTATTTTCTCCTAAGAATGACTGCATTGCCTTCTCATTTGAAGGATAAGAGATCTTAGATATGGCTTGGTTTCTCTCAGGGCCAATCATAATTCCATTTTTAGAAGCTACAAAACCTAACGTAATTCCCTGGATCACGACAAATATTGTCTTATTAGGGTTGAGTGATATCCCAAATTTCCTACAGCATTCAAAAACTTTTCTAGGATGAAGAATATGGTCAGATCGATGTTTTGAAAATACCGTAACATCATTGAGATAGAAAACTACAACATGGTTAATGAGATCCCTAAAATATATGTCCATAGCTCGTTCGAAAGTAGCCCCGACATTAATCAAGACGAAGGGCATATTTCTATATGCATAAGTTCCCCATGAAGTTTTGAATGTAGTCTTGAATTGGTCATTAGGAGAGACTAATATTTGGTTATAACACGAGAAACCATCAAATAATGATAGCATCTTAGAACCGAAATTTTTTTGGAGAATTTTCTCCATAGGTAGGACTGGATGATTATATTTTTCAGATGCCTTGTTAAGGTTACGAAAATTGACATATAGTCAAATGTCACCGTTCTTCTTTCAAATCGGGACCAAATTAGCCACCGATTGAGTGTGGCGAACCGTAAAAATGATTTTCGCACCTAAGAGTTTATTTAGATCTTTTTTAACCATTGGTTCAAGTGTTGGTTGCTTTTTCATATTTTTTGCTGAAAAGGTTTCGAGTCTCTCTTCATTGGGATTACATGTTGGATGATCTATGGGTTAAAAGCTTTAAGATCATCATAGGTCCATACAAAGACATCCTTATACTCTCTAAACAATTTTATGAAAGTTTATTTCTCTAATAGGGTACAATTTGTTCCTAGGTTAACATACCGAGGATTAGAATTTGTCCCTAAATTGATAGTTTCATACTTCAAGCATGAGTTGTTTGTTTTGCAATTTGGCACAACTTTAAACTTATCCTATAGATCATAAAAATTTTAATTTTAGAACATGAGTAGGGATAGATTTTACCGTATCGAGAGATTTCTCTATTGAGCAGTGAGGGTGTATTACTGAAAAGTTATGTAGGTCTTCATCATGGGTGATCTCGCCAATAGAAGAATCTTTGAAGGTTCCTTCATTCATCATCATCAAAGACACGCCAATTAGTGATGTTATCCGGGATTGATGGGCTAAAAATTAATTCAATTGAAATAGTATTCGAAGAGAAATATGCAGATGGGATTAACTTGGAAGATACGTTGGCTAATAAATAAACCTCTTGATTCTGAAATCTTGGGTGGATTTTATATTAAAATATTCAAATTCAGAAATAATATTCCATACCTCCTTTTGGTAATCTCGGAGATGTTCAGAAACACAATGAATTGAATTGCATACCTGATGGACAATGATTTCAGAATCACCATAGACTACCAAGACTTTAACATTCAATCCTAAAGATTGTTTTAAACTTTGGATAAGAGCCTCGTATTCTGCCATGTTGTTAGTACATTTAAATTCTAATATGCATGCTATACATGTTTTATTTCCATGTGGATCAATCAGAAGGAAACCTGCTCCATATCCTTCCTTAGAATTTGATCCATCGAAATATAATGTCCATGGTAAACTAATTAAAATTACTTTACTATCAATAATATGTACATAGTGCTGATTATTTGCGGTATTTACATCAGTCTTAGATACAAAACCGGGTTGAATATAAGTAAAATTAGAAATTTCATAATGTTCTTTTACCCCGAAAACCGAGAACTTTCAACCTTAAAATTTTCAAAATCAACTTCATAAGTATAATTTCCCATCATAGAAATAGAAAACAACAGTGGTTCGTTAGGGTCATGCAATTCCGTTACAGTATGTTTCATATACCTTTCTCTAGCAATTTTAATCTGATTAGCTTTACCATTTTTAGGAAGTGATAAAGTGGACCAATTAGTTGAGAAGAAACCATTTAAATTCAGAGACCAATCACGACTTAAAAATAGTCCATAGGAATTAGGAATATTAGCAACAACAATATCTATGATTTGATAAATTGATGGATTAACTGCTAGTCTAATTAAAACATCTTTTATCTCCCCTAATACTCTTACATTTGACCTGTCAAGTTGAGTGATTTGTGTCTCACATGGATTATATTTTGCATTCATCTTTTTATAGTCCGACAATGGAATTGCATTAGATGATGCTTCAGAATCCACGATACAATTATGTACGTTTCGGTATAGATCTCAAATTTGAGAAGAAATGGGGGAGTATTAGATGTTGAAATTTTACCTATCAGTGAGTTTTTATCAACTATTTATTTTCCCTTATCCTTTGTATCAATCAATACATTATTTAAGGGAGTATTTGAATTTTTTGAAATACTAGCAGATGCATTATTTTGGCTATTAGGAGTAACTAGATTTATTATAGGAGTTATGATGAGACCACTAGGAATAGGAAAGATTTGAAGTAAGTCATACATGCTAATATTTGCACATTGTTTTTTCATCTCTTCAATAAGATCATACTGCAAATCTATTTTTTGCGGATTTTGAACGGGGTATGACTGTTTGGTAGGTTTAGAATTATTATTCCCTTTAGCTTGATTTGATATTGATACACCAGGAGTTCCTACTAATCCCTTACTACGGGTATTATAAGCATGCTGCCTCGAGAGAATAGATTTACTCTTGGTCTCTTTAGTTAAACTATCCCAAAATTTTCCAACTTATTGTTATTGTTCTTCTTGATGTTCATCCTCACTTTCAAATATTCTTCATTTTCTTGATCAACAGATTCTTCATTAGAGGAAGATTCAGGGATACACAAAACTGCCCTAATGGTGTTAAAGATTTCTTTATTTATTGCTACATCAGGAGGAGGATTTGTTTTATAATTAGTAACGAGGTTCTTTATAAATTGGTTCCTAAAGTACCCTCTAGAAGAAGAGCCTTCCATGTTAGTTTTCTTCAATCCCATTACTTCATTAGTTAAGGCTCTAGCAACATTTTGAAGTTGCCCCACATCAAATGCTTTGGAGTCCTTGTCTGAACTTGACTTGGATGAGGTTTCAATTCTTCTACGCATTACATTATCAATTTTCCACTCCTTTTAGGTTCATAAGTCAAAGAGTTTTTTTTCAACCTTAATTGCTTCCTCAATGGTTTCAACTAGGGTATCCTTATTAGACTACTTAACAAACATACCTAAATATTTAGGTAACGCAGAAGCGTAATTTTCAATAATAATGTCTTCTGGAGGTTGAGAGGAAACCAATATTTTTCTTTTTAAGGTTAGGAATCTTTGATTAAAATCCTTAATCCGTTCCTTACTCTCTAGTTTAATATGAGGCAATTTAAGGGCCAAAGCAGCTGGTATTTTATCTTCCCCAAACTTATCCAAGAAATCCTGATTAAAATCTGTCCAATTGGTTATGGATCCTTGGACCAAGGAGAATTACCATGCTGATGTCTCTCCTTCAAATGTTAAAGGAAAAAAACAATAAACCACATCTTCATGTTGCACACATTCATAGTTTGAACGACAAGGATAATTTTTTCTATGTGATTTTCAGTTGGTTCTTTATTATCTGGGTCGAATTTAGGGAGAAGCTTATCTGGTTCTTGAAGTGTTAGTTTCAGTAATCTCTCTAAACAAAGGATTGGAATGTTAGTTTGGGGTACCGAACCCTAACTCCTGAGTCTCTAATGGTGTATGATCAGCTTCAGAAGATGACACATTATTTCTATTTCGATGGGGTAAACCAAAATCGATGGGAGTTATACCGGTTTGTTGAGAGTAAAGCCTAGCAAGGACTCATATAGATTCCCTTAGATCTTGTTCAATCTGATGAGGTGTATAGGGAGAAGTGGCATGGTCTCTTTCTAATATTTCTCTAACAACACTTGCGAATGGTGAATCACCAATTCCAAGTTGTGGACGAACTGATGTTTCTGAAATAACATTGTTATCAGATTTGTCAATTGGTGAAGGATTTGGACTAGCTATAGGATCGTTTTGAACATTTTCAGCCATTAATAGTTTATGGCCCTCCTTCTACTACCATTTTTTGTTGAGATTTTCTGACTATGGCCAACTACGGAGAACTATCCCACACAAAGCGCTTAACACAGCCCCTGGTGTGTTTGGTATAACTAATTCTCACAGGGTTAAGGTCTTGCTACCATCTGAATTTTTCTCTCTTAAGGAGAGTCTTCCTCTTTAAGTTCTAAAAGTTTCTAAAAAAAATTCCAACGAAGAATGAGTTATCTAACTTCTATAAAAAAACAACTAGCTATTTAACAACGGTTAAACTAATACTAATAGTTTTATTTATGAACTATGTTAACCTATCTTGGCCAAGAGAAGTTCTAATGATTACTATCATTTGTTGCACTGTAAAACAAAATTCTTCAAAATATGATATACTACAAGAGAAAACCTCATATAAAATAACATAATCCCAATCATAAGAAGGAAATTACAAACATATGCTTAAAATAAATAATAATAAACTACTATTACAGAAAACACATGTACTGTTACAAAACAACAAGTTATATCATGCCTATAATATGAGACTTTTATAATAATGATTACTATCATATTATCTATGAAAATAGATAGTAGGGAGAGTAAAACATTTAAATGATGATACAAGAGTTAAATTAGATGATTAAACATTATCTAAAGATAACACAAAACATCATACAGTTAGAGGCTAAACATGGTGTATTCGAAAGCATAAAAATTATCAATACAACACAATAAAATTTGTTTGCGAATCAAAACATGAAAGAAAATTGTAATAAGAGTTGATGTTTATATAACTCTTTGCGAAAAACAATATAAAAATGATACCCATTTCTCAAGATGTATCTCAGAGTAGTATGCCATAACACGTATAATCATGATACATGATTCTGCTCCAAATTTCAGAAATGTTCAACTCTACAGGACAATCTTTTTCTCTATTCAAAAATATCCCTCTTCAGTCACCATGGTGACTTATATATTAAAAAAAACTAACTACTTGGAGGATTCAATGGAACTATTTCCTACAATAGACTTTTCATTTAAAAACTTGTTACATATTAATTTAACAGTTGTTAAAAACAAACAAACAATCAACAAGATTGTATTGTCGATGAGATAACAAGGCATTTAAAGATAGTTAATACCATCTTGAAACAAAAGGCATGTGGCAGAGAAACTTCCTTAAATCCAACAGCGTAATAAGAGACAAAACACATCCAGGATAAATTTGAAGGCCACCCATGACAAATATTTAAACAGAATGATAAGTTCTCACTTAAATTCATATTTAATCAATGATATAGCAAATAAATTAATCATGAGCACTCCTACATAATCTACGATTTTGTAGGTGCACTGATAAAATTATCCACTTACCTATCGAAAATCGATAAATCTGCCAACTATAGATAAAACTGAAACAAAAATGAGCTATGTAGTGATATGGAGTTTGGTTGCTTGTCAAACTTCAGCCAATCTAGCTTGAAGTTTCAAGATTTTAACTTTTTGTTGTTTTTCATGTTTTACCAGTCTTTCATTAGCTGAAACCAAGGATCTTTTCATGGCTTTGTACTTGTCTTTCTTTAATTTTAGGTCTTTCCAACGATTTATCCATTACAATAATTCCCTTTTAAGAGTCTTGATTTCATCTTTCATAACATGTTCATTCGAATGGGATTCTTCAAGTCTGGTTTCTAATTGAGTAATTTTCATCATGAACACCATTTTCATAGACTAATTAAGGTTATTCTCAGTACGAGTAAGTGATAAATCACTTGTGCATGAGGGATTTTGTTCAAATTGAAAATAAGATGACCTGTTAGTAGACTCCTTTACATGGTTTCCATGGAGTTATTAATCTCCATGCTCTGCTCATGGCAATCACCATCATGAGGAAATTCATGAATTGAGGAGAGGTCTTCGTCCTCACTCACCATCTCCACCAAAGGGGGTTCCTTTTGTTGCTACATCGTTACAAGAATTGAGACTGTATCCATACTACTGGTGAACTTGCGTGTATTTACATAGACTGACTCTTTATGTTTAGTTCTAGCTTCATTGTGCAAAATAGAGTCTTTGTTTTGACAATTTTCTATCCCCTTTGACTTTTGTGCAGGTATATCATGGGGTTTAACAAGATGCAAGCGGTTGATTAAAGCCTCAACAATTGGAATACAACCATCCTCTGCCATGTCACCTTTTAAATCATTTCACAGGATAGGGTTATTGGTTTCAGTATCCTTAGGGTTTGATGTTGATTCTAATTTGGAAGACTCATGCAAAGAGGCTCGCCTCCTCTTTTGTTGAACTTTAGGTAAAGGAGAAGGCTAGTATTGGGTTTCCCCGAAGCTATTTTCACTTAAAAACTCATCCCAAGTCCTACCCATAGAAGACAATGATACTGAAATACAATTTTAAGCAAACTGCGATGAAACAAACTCCTATCTTGATCACTGACAGTATTTTGGACCGCATAAGCCATTTTCTCAAGACTATTAAACAAAAAATAGGGCAAATTCAACTTCAAACCTTTAAACGCCATGAAAACCCGAAGGTGGTATAAATGGACATGACAAAAAATGCCATCACAAGTAATATACCCAATAATTAGTTGCAGGAGAGGACGTCACTGTGGTTTGAGAAATTTTGTCGGGTAGCCATGTTTTCCATCGAAATAATATGGAAGAGGAAGGAGAAATTGTTTCCACTTATTCTTATTGATTTCCCTTTGTTTAAACCATAGCTCCCATTTTTTATGCAGCTTGGTGTCCTTTGTTATGAGAGCCCCTGTTATAACCAGACGAAGGTCACCAATCTAAGCCACGTTACCCTTAAGAGACAAAGCAAACTGTCTGGTAACTTTTATATGATGTCCATAAAAAATCCGAAAGAAATAACCCCAACCAATCTTTTTGAGCAATTGAGTTTCATTTGGTTTGATATCTAACAACTCACTCCCAACGGGTTCAAATTGACTAGGTGGAGCCATCTTTCTACTGTCAAACAGGTGGACAAAGTGCATTTGGAAAGAGGTCGTGAATATGGAGGGAATAGGAATCTAGGTCGTGGAAATAATTTGCATAGAGCTAAGTTTACTCACTATCGTTGTCGAAACCCTATAGACTTCTTCATAAGAGCTAATAGATCGAGGTTAATGATAACAAGTGATGCAAAATAAATTATGTATTGCACTCGTAAATGGAAATGATATTGACAAGTAAACCAAATGTCCCGATGCTGATGAATCGATGCCAACGAGACAAGTGTATCATAGAAACACATGTCCCATACAATTCATTGATATAGCATTCACATAGTTTCAATCGTAGCTAGGGTAAAAGACATGTTTTGATACATGGTTAAAATAGTCACTTAAGTGTAACCTTAAGATTTTTAGGTTAAGTAATGGATAAACATTATGAACCATAAACCTAATAATAATTTAAGGTATAAAATAAATTTTCCCATACACTTGTGTTACCTTGTAGATTACTCAAAATGATAAACAAAACATGGGGTCTTAAATAACTCGAGAAGAGTATATACGAGAATGAGATTATAAGATTCAAAATTATAGAAGTGAATGACCAATTAGCTCAATCTTGAAGAGTGTATCCTCGATCTGGTAGAAGTATAATCATCGTACATTGATATTTAGTCAAGAATTTAATGTACAATATTATATAAGAAAAACTGACTATATAGGATGTAGGTTTAGAAGCTGCAAAAATTAATCATTAATGATACCTTCACGAAATGGGATTGACGACATAAAAATGATTTTTGATTCAAGTTTTTAGTTTCCCCAAATTAGGAGTACCTTCAGAATCACATATTCTGAAGGCACTCCTTAATATTTTTCTCAAGAATTATTAAGGTCAAAACTGAAATCTTCTTTTATTAACTAGAAGTAAAAATAGAAAGAGAGAAGGTTCTTGGCTGCCAACATGGCCCTACATTGTGACATGTGTCTGAGAAACATACCACCCATATGTGAGTATGAAACCACACAATACTATCTTTCTGAGGTATACATGGGTGTAGAGTACCCCTACCCATGTACCATACACAAATTTCCCTATACTGCACCTGCGTATGCCCCTTTTTTTAGTGTTTTTTTCACTTTTTTGGGCTTGTTTTGGGTGGTGTGTTTGCAATTTGTGGGGCCCTCCTGGTTCCCTTGTTTGTGTAACACCACTAGGAAGTGGTTTTTTCCCTTGAGAATGATCTTAAATTGATTTGTAAACCCTTTTTGAATCCTTTGGGTTTGTCTCTTGTGTTGTAACTTACCTCCTTGCTTGGCATGACTTTGTTTTGTAAGGTGTTGATCAGCCTCTGTTAGCAATTATAGACTGAACTCAGGAGCCTTTTATCCTCGTGTTCTTCAAACTTGTTGATTAAATTATGTAGGGAAAAGTGGTTGGATTGTTCCCTAATGCAAGTCTCCCTCCCAAACGAGGTCTCATCAGACTTTAGGGCAACTTAGGGTATGTTTTGTGGACATGGAGCATAAGTCCTTTTGTTTTGCTTTACATCATCTGCACACACTTGTTTGTAGGTTGTTTTTCTTTGTCATACAAAAATACAAATAAAATAAAAAAGAACAATTCTTTGTTTTATATGCATTTAGGCTAGGGTTTAGGTTTAAGTGCATTGCATATCTCTGTCTTTTGAAAATAAAAAAGAAATGTTTCTTTTGTGGCCTCAATTTTTAGTTTTGAAAATAAAAGACAAGTAACAGTTTTTGAATTTTGAATTTCTTTCACATTTAGTCATTTTTTTTCCACTTTCAAATCAAAAACACCATTAGTTTCATTACTGCTACATTTGACTAATAAAAAACCCTAAAAAGAACGTTAATATTTAAAAATTATTAGTAAGATTTTCTTTCTAGGGACGACACCCACTAGTCTAGGCTAGTGTTTTGGGTTAGGGTTATCTTTAAACTACCAAAAAATTAAACTCAAACATGGAGACACAAATAAGTGAAATGGAAAGATTCTCTCACACAAGAGTCAAGCATGAGTTCGTGTGAGATTGAGTTGCGTAGATACCCCTACAATACTTGGTCGAGCATACACCATAGTTGCTGCACGTTTGGGGATTCACTCAGTACCTCCTTTTGAACGCGTGTGGTTCCTAGTACTATTTGAGTTTTGGGCTTAGATACCCTTTCCATGCACATCAATTGGATTAACGATTGTTCCACCAGACCTTCTTTGTGATTTTGGTAGCCTTAGCATCTTGAATTCTAGGACTCTACACGGGTGATGGTGAAGGATGTTTCCATTGTACCTAGGGCAGACGTGGGAGGAAATCCCGTGCAACGCTTTGGAAAAGAGGTTGGTGATTCAAACGCTTTCACCAAAGTGATTGTATTGTGGACCCCAGGTAGTTGTCCTTCTCCCTTCATTGGTTAGGTCTAGCCCCTGATCATCGCAAACTCTCCTTTGGAAGGTACCTTTGTTTTCCTGTGTTGGTTGTGGAGCTTGATCTTCTAGATTCAGATATTTTATTGTTCAGCTGTGTTTGTACCCTAGGTTTATTGTCACTTGTCCCAGCTGGGGGGTACAGGTGGGATGTTTGTTGCCCAACAGTTTGCAGACCTATGGTATTGGGTGACCCGTAGTATTTTCCCATGGTAGTTCGCCTATAAAAAGAAAACATTGTAATACGGCTATGTATTGTATTGTAGCATTGTAAACAATATGTGTTATTGTGTGAGAGAGACTGTGAGAGTGTGAAGAGGAAGTGAAATGGGGCTACTGTAGGTTGTATCCCTTAATTTTGTTGGATGGTATAATAACAAAGGACTAACAATTTTTGTTTGGACGTATCCCATCTTGGGTGAACCACGTTATATTTGTGTCTCTCTTGTAATGTGTTTAATGTATTTACATCTTGTTTAATAATTTAATTGCATAATTGCCATTGCTCTACGATCCTGTTTTATAGCATCTTGGTATGGATGCTTATGATTTTCTTCTAGTGGTGTGCTCTCTGTGTTGTTGATTACTAGTCGACCTTAGACTTTTATTTTTAAGTTGGAAACTATGGCTAGTACCCCTATGGACACCAACCAAGAGACCCCCATGCAAGGGGTTTCTTGTGCTTTTCCTTTTACTGGGAATGTTGGTGTTCCTTTGATGTCCACTTTGAATCTGCCTAGAGCACCCTTGGGTTACCAGTTTGGTTTTTTTCCACTCTTACTATGAATGCTCTTTATGATTCTCAAGCAAACATCTTCTATCAAGGGCATCAAAATAATGTCTCCCCTTCACTAGTAGAAACTTCTCCTCCTATTTCTACCTCATGCTGTGAATGTTTTGATACTAGTAACCTGCAGTCTAAAAGGAATAAAAGGGAGAAGAATAAGAAGAAGAAGAAAAAGCAAGGGGTAGTTCCCCAGCCTCTACAGGTCATGTTGGGGGAACCTACCCAGCTGCTGCAAGTCATGTTTGACCTATATCCCCAGCCTCTACAGGTCATGCTGGGGACAACCACTCAACCTTTGCAATTCATGTTGGACCTATCTCCCCATCCTATGTAGGTCATGTTGGGGGTAGTCACTCAGCCTCTGGAGATCATGCTGGGGGAAAACAACCAGCTTATGCAAGTCATGTTGGACCCAACCACCCAGCCTCTATAGGTCATGCTGGGGGAAAACAGTTAACCAATGCAAGTCATGTTGACACTATTGAGAAACGTAAACATACATGACACAAGCTTAAGTTCCCTTGTAATATTTGTGAGGGAGACCACCTTGCCCATTTTTTCCCTGCTATTGCAGAGGTATGAAGAGTGTGGTCTAAGTCTCAAGGATATCATGCCTCTAAACAATATGGGTTTTCCCAAAAGTCTTTTCAACCTTCAGTTGATCAAGTGGTTGAACCAATGCAATATTTGATCAATCCCACTCTTCCTTCGGAGAGTGTTAGGCATCAAGTGGTCTAACCAACACAATATTTGGTCAATCCCACTCTTCCTTTGGAGAGTGACCCCAACCAAGTGGTTGAATCGATGCAATATTCAATCCATCCCACTATTTCTTTGGAGAGTGAGTTGTCTTTTAGTCATGTTTTCTTCACTGCTAGTTCAGAAGTTTCTGGACAAGGGGGCACTGAATTCGCTTCAAATGAACCCCTACTGAGCCCTTGGATTGCTTCCTTTGATTGGGATAGCCTAGTTGAGCCACCCATTCCTTTGGCTTCACCTTTTTAGATAAAGGTCCAAGTTGAATATTACACGATTGCTCTTTGTATTGTAGATGAAGGTGCTTCTGTTAGTATTTTGTATGCACATTCTAGGAGAGGTATGAGATCTTCCAACCTCGTGTCAACTGCTAGTCAATTGCTAGCCTTTGATAGAATACTTAGCCAAAATCTGGGAGTTCTTACTCAAACGCCTGTTACTTTGGGTGGGAAGATTGTCTTAGTTGATTTCATGGTTATTGAGGACCCTTGGACTTTAATATGCTCCTCAGGCGCGATTATGTATATTCTATGAAATTTGTGGTGTCTATTCTCTTTTGTGTGATGTATTTTCCTCACAAAAGAAAGCATTTTCATTGTCGATCAATTGGAATTTGTTGATCCCTCTCCTCACCCAACCATAGACCAACTCTATCCTTTATCAATTCTGAGTCTTTCGGTAGAAACTACCCTGCCATAGGTGAATTATGTGGCCTCATTTCCCTTGCACCCGATAGCTACTGAGAATAATCCTATGTGTTCATTCTTACCTTCTTGGTACTTTATCCCGACAGTTGACCATGTGATATTTCTAATGGGGAATTTGGAGCCCGCTCTTTGCCCTATTGATCCAACTAATTGTTTAGACATGTGTTCTATCTGGGATAGTCTACTTCATTTAGATAAAGTCTTCCTAGAGTCTATGATACATGGTGACATTCTCATGGATCTTGACTTAGTTGTGGTTAAATCCATCCTGGACTTGCTTATTGAGTCTAATCTTTCTAGTGATTGATCCTCCTATGTTGGCATTGTTCACTCTTTGGACTCTCCCTTCGAGCAGCAAGTTGGTGATCCTGATGGGTTTAACTCTCCTTGTAGATTTCTTGACTCCCGTAATGTTCAATCTGTTTCTACAGACCCCATAATGTATGTCAACTTTAGTTTTCCTCTTAAGGTTAATCTTGTTGATTGTAAATCCTCAGGACTTGGCACTATATAGTCTTTTTTCAGTCGGTTTTTCCTTGACTATGTATTTTGTGGAAGATAACAAAGTTGCGAATGTTTCTGCCAAAGTGACTTGTATCATATCTCTCCTTCTAAATATGATCTTGATATTGCTGTTTACTGGAGACATGATTCTTAGTTGGATTCACAACTGCTTATTGGCCTCCCCTTTTTGTTCAAGTAGTAACCGCATTCTCCTATATCCTGATCATGCCTATGATCTTGATGTCGGCTTCCACGCTTTTAGCTCATTATATAATCCCTCATCTCTGCTCTCATCATCACTCAGCTTTGTATCATTTTTCCATTGCAACTTGACACCCTTTACATGGAGGAGATTCTCCCCCAGTGTCCTTATCTTGATCATGTTCTTTGCACTATGCTTAGGTCTATTCCTCGCGCTTGGAACTAGTTTTGCATGCCTCTAACATTCGTATCCTCACATTTAGAGCGTTCTTATAGGTTTACTTCTAGCTCGTTAAAAATAGTAAGGAGGCCACAAGTTGAATTTTCTAGGCTCGTTAAAACTTTATGTTGGCATAAATATGACTATATTTCCGAGTTTACTTGTTCTTTCAAAATCGTTAAAGGAATTTAAAGATCATCCACATAGGTAAAAGTTTAACCCTTTTCCAAACCATGTGGATTACTTACGAAAAATGAGTACTCTAGTTCATTGTGGCTAGAAGAGTATTCCCAAGTATAATTTTATTGCTTTTTCGGGTTTGGAGACTAAATTTATGAAAAAGGAACCTGATTGAGCTTACTTTTTTTTCTTTTCATGGTTTGGTTTAAACCATGAAAAATGTTCTGAGTGTTATTTACGCCATTTTCATGCTCACCAAAACTTTAGGACAAAAGCATTGAGTTTATCGTTGGTCACCCCATACTCGCAAATGAATGGAACGATCCGAGTGATATTGCTTTCCCTCACACTCATTAAAACTAAAGCTTTATGTTTGCTATTGAAGGAGCGTTAGCATGGTGATAGTTTAACCCTTTTTCAGACCTTGTCGACTAACTACGAAAAATGAATACCTTAGTTTTTCTGATCTAAGAGAGTTATCCTATTAATTTTTTTATACTTTTTTGGACTTAGGAGACTGACTTTATGAAAAAGTCCCCCCCTAGAGTCTTCTTTGGTGGTTTTAGACTCTCAATTTGTGAAAACTCCATCGAGCATCTACTAATTTGGGCTCATAAAATTCATGGCTCAGTTCTTTATCAAGCATTCATATATCTCTTCTTCGAGCTTTCTAACAATGAAGAAGGTCCCGAGTTTTCTTTCTTAGACTCCGTGAAACCTTTAAAAGAAAGAAGGAAAGGGACTTTCATTCAAATATGTTTTATGCCATGGAAACAAGTCTTGTTTCCTTGAACAAAGACTCATCTTGAGTCTATCAATAGTTGGGTTCTAGTTTTTTAGCCTTAGTATTAAGCATGATCTCAGAGTTCTTACTCCTTCGGTTGGTTACTTTTCCACTCATATGGAAAGTCTTCAATGTCTCCTACATTGTAGATTTGTATCGTTGGTCCTTTTGCGTCTAAATATTCCCGAGTCACATTTGTGTTGTGTGTTGGGTCACCCAAATGTCGTATTTTCATCCTATTTTCCTTCACTATTCCTCACATTCATCCCTATTCATCACTCCATTAACCATTCCCTATGCCATTTTCATAAATAAACATGGGTTACCTTGTTATTTTCCAAATTGTTTATTTTGAAGTATTTTAAGAATTTATGATTAAATATTAAGAAAATTGACATATTTTCATTATATCTCAAAGTCAGATGAGTTTTATGATGATTACAAAAATATTTGAAGATTTTAACAAGGTCAAAAGTCACCACCTAGCCTCAAATTCGAATTTCATCTTCAAGCTTTGAAGATTTGAAGAAGATTTGGGATAATTATTCAAGCATATTCAAAGGAGAAAAAAATCATGGAGATATGGATATAATATCTTATCCAAGATTTGTGAGAGGATTTGAAGGGATAATTGGTTGTACCTACTTGAGAGAAAAGTGGATCTACATTTATTAGTTGCTTATCCTCTTTTCAAAGAAACTCATGTATAAAAACGAGTTCTCTCTCTTCATTTAGTGGAGGCCTCTTTAGTAGTGTGGAAGTAGATAAATAATTTATGTAAAGTCTTTTGGAGAGTAAGTCATTTAGTAGGAATTAGTCATGAAGTTGAATTGGATTGCTATGTAATAGATTGATGGTTTAATACAAGCATTTTTGTTTCTTCATATTGTTCTTGATTTCTTTATTATGCATTAGTAGTGTTGATTTTATGTGAGCTCACATGTCAAATGTTGATTGTTTTAGATTAGTTTATTTCATGCAATTTCATACTTTTCTAGATTATATTTCTTTTCATATCATTTCCGGATTTCGTAAACTAGATTCATTTTCAGTCACATGTGTTTTCAATTCTAGTCACATGGAATGTTAGATTAACGTAGTAGTGTTACTCTGACCCTGCATATATCTTTCTTGTACCTCATAATTTTACGATCTTCCTGGATTGATAGTTTATATCAAAATTACTATCATATATTTCGCTCGACATTTTGGCGTCGCTATCGGGGATCGAACCTGGGTCACCTGCATGACAGGAGGGAATACTTACCACTATACTATTGGAAGATAGGTTGCTTTTTATATTACACAACAAGGAGGGGGGGTAAACGATAATATGCAACGACGACTTCACTACGGATTTTTTGTAGTGTAACATCCTGACGCGTCCACTTTGGTGGGTCACCCCAAATCCTTGTTGTTCCATTTGTGTGTAAATATGTTGTTCATGTTTGCAAAGTGTGATTTACTCTCCATATAAGCATGTTTAATTTATGCAAAAGAGTTTTTATTTTTATTTTTTGCAGGAATATTTCTTTTATGCGAGTTTGTTTTTACACAAGTGTGTTTTTTATTTTATTACATTTGTTTAACATTTTTGTACTATAAGTTTGGGTTGCTTTCATTATGCACTAGTTTTTGATTTCATACTAGTTTGTTTTGATTTCGTACCAATTTGCACCCACAACACCCGATCTTTAAATTGGTTTCCTTTTTGTTTTTGAAGTGTGTTATTTACATTTTTACAAGAGTGAGTTTAATTTTCTGCAAGAAGTGATTTCATTTATGTTATTAGTTTTATTTCTATAGTTTCCGATTTAGATTTCAAATTCATTGTGGTGTTGTAAGAGCCCTCTTTTCTATCGATTTATATGGAAATACAGGTATATCAACAACATTGGTTTAATGGTGCACATAAGTGCAGAACAACTCACTCAAATCCTAGCAACAACTGGGATCTCTTCTTCCCAAGAAGAACATATTTTGACAGCCATCAATAACTTAACCATTCTTCCTGAAGAGAACGAAGAATCAACATTTAAAGAACCCTATACATTTGACGGGGAACAATTATATGAACAAGAGATCCAGGAGGACAAAGAGGAGTTGCAACATGATTTCAATGATGGAAATCAAGCCTATGAAAGTCTTATCGAAAGATGGTTTCAAGCAATTACCATGTTAGTTATTTTTCATTTTTGCTTTTATTTCGTTAAATCATAGATTCAACAACTAGCTTTGCATATTCTTATATATTTCCATTTTTCATTTTTCATTTGAAAATGAACATATTTTTATTACTGTTGCATTAATGGTTGAATTGGAAATATGCTTACATGTAATTAATTTCTAATTCTCAATTAACATAGAATAGGTAGGATAATCAATAAACAATGTCATTTTCAGTTTTAGTTTTAGTTTTTGAATAAGTATGCTATCCTTACTTCGGGCGATCTCGAGGATCAGAAAGTAGGATGTTTCTAACGTTTTCACGAAAAATATTGATGTAAAAATGCTTCATTTTTTGCTTTTGAATTGAATCCTCAATTTGCTAAAATAAATACTTTTTTTAAATTTTAATTTGTCTTATATTAATTTGACCATTTTTATTTTTAGGATGCAAATAAAAACAAAACATAAAACATGAAATAACCAAAAATTAAAAAAAAATATTTTTTTGCCGGTCATCTGTTGACCTTAAACTATCTTGCAAAGGAAAGAATAAACAATATTTAGTTTGAAATTTTATGTGGGTTTATGTGGGTTTGAAGAGCAAAAAGGTGGCGGAAAGGCAAGACGGGACCTATCCAGCCGGTAATTTTAATAGTGTAAATGATGATACGCAGTGCCGCCGTGTGGAAGCTGCTGTAGTCCACGACCGTCGGATCGCTCTTTGGAACGGATCCGACGGCAGACAGTGCGACCGCCGTCGCATTAAATGCTGCATAGCATATGCAGTATTGTTCGCCGTAGTCCACCTGCACTAAGAAGAAATAATTCTTGTGCAAGTATAACGTCTCTCTATCAGCATCATCTTTAAAGATATGAATTGATGTATAGATTAATTCAAGAATAGATCCCCTCAATTCATGTACTTGCCTTAGTTCATGCACTCTGGTGGAGCGAATACCATCTTATACTGTATAGACATAACTTATAAACTGCTTAAAAAACTACTAAACTAAGTACTACTAGCCATATAGTCCTATTAGCTTAGAGTTTATCTACTTGCTGTATTAGCTGTAGGTTCTATGGACACACTAGCCAGTTGATGTGCTTAGCTTTCTTTACTTTAACTGCTATAACTTCCAATAGTTATCAGTTTTTAAATACCTATTGTTGTGATAGGCCACGTCAATACTCCATATCATATTCTTGACACGCCTTTTCTTTTCATTTTCAGTCCACCAAGGCCCAGATTCATGGGGATCAATTGATGACTAACTGACACGATGTCTTCTGGATCAGCTGTTTAATCTACTGTATATGCCATCTTTCTGTACTTAAATTACCATTTTTACAAAGCCATGTTCATACTCTCTATCATCTGGATATGCCTTTCATTAAGCAAATTTCCATCTGGAGAATAAACAACGGGCGCGCTTACTTACGTGCTTCCTGCCTACCTGATACTGCTTGACTTACTGCCTTCGATCTCATTTCGACCTTTCAACGACCTCACGAACTCCCTTCATAGAACTTGCTGCCATATCTCAATTGCTTACCGCCTTATATCCCTTCTATAAACCTTACTGCCTGCCTTCCACTTATGCATGATAAAACTGCCTGCTGTTTTCTTGAATGCTACCTGTATGTCTCTCTATTGCCATATATCTCCTGGAAATAGGGTGAAACTTGGGGATATCAATCTCGTTCTGTGGAAACATGGGAGTTTTTATGGTCTAGACTCAACAAATAGGAAGGACTACTCAAAAAGTAAGGAGCCTTTAGAGTAATGTTCTGACCTGGGTGGGGCTGTTAGCTCAAGGCTTTTTATGTATTTAGCCCCTCTCTGAATGTATCTATATAGCTCCCTATTGCTACGTCTATATATCTATATACCTGCCCTCCCTGACCTGAATGGCTCTATATACTAGCCCTACTTTGTGCAGTAAGAAGATAAGAGCTAATTAGAGCTAGATAGCTTATAGGACTATAAACTAGTAAATATATATAAAGCTAATAAACTATAGCATATAAATATATAAAATACTATATGGCGCATCATAGCGCATAGTGTCAGATCAGTTTGCGCAAAGCGCAGGGGACAGTACGATACAGGACAGAACGGAACTTAACGGTACGGAACTATGGTACTACGGATGCCCGAGAGAGGAAAAGAACCCAGAGTGCATGGATTCTTAAAGGGGGAGGGTGAGGTACGAACCCGCTCATCTGAGATACGAAGGTGAGGGGCACACACAAGCAAGCACTTTCAGGTGGGTACGTTGATTGGAGTAGGGAGAGGTATTACGGAATTTTGGCATTTTTCGATTGATAAATTGCAGTTCGGGGAAGGCACAAACTCCACTTTGAACAGATTATTCATAACCTTCACATTTGGCTTTTACATTTTTAGAACTATCCTTTTTAGGGGCTCACATAATATATAATAATTATTATTATTATTCCATCAGGGCCTCTCAAAAACACTTATTATAAATGAAAATTTTATTTCAGGTATTTTATCTATGATTGGATAGGTGGTTTCAATTGCTCTGAGGAGCGCCTTTATGCCGCTATTACTTCTTGCGGGAGTAAAAATAAAGAGCATAGAGCCGGGGAAACAGGTAGGGTTGTGAGCCAGTCACGCTGGTCAGAGAGTGCTAGTCACGCTTGTATAGCGTAGGTTCTATCATGCTTTTCAGTTTTTCTATTTCACGCTGGTCGGGTAGCTTTTACCATTGGGGAGCCAGGTCAGCTAGACCAGTCAGAGAAGGGAGGTAGGTGATAATGCTTGCCCCAATAAATCTTTATTTAGGGCCTAATTTAGGGTCTACCAAATTCCGCGCACACTGTTAGCTTACAAAACAGATTCTATAAAAACTTATCATTCAATATTGAAAATACAAAGATATAACCAAGGATGGATTGTTGTTGAAACCGAGGTTGGGTTAAACCGAGCGAGGACTGGTCAAAATCGAGGAGGCCTTGTTGTTGGCTTCTTGAGTTGTTTGCCAGGTAGGTTTTGTTTGGAAGGAATTAGCCATAAGCCTTTTGCCCTTAGCCAAGCCCACTGAGGAGTTACTTTATTGAGATATTTATAGTAATTTTATCCCGATTAGTATAATGAGAGTCCACAGACCAGAGCCAGTATTTCGGGAGGGGCGATAGCCTGTAGGGAGGAGATAGAGCCTAGAGCTCGTAGGGAGGGGAGCCGGGGATAGGGGCTACTATGTGCAGTGAACGAACAGGTGATACGAACGATTAGGTGCTGTGAACACGGAGGTGCTACACAGAGAAAAGGGCTACCAGAGGTGCTAACAAGAGGTGCTGCAAATACTTTATACATTTTTTGAAGTGCTACAACGTGTGTATTTGCTGTGAACGAATATGTGCTACGACTCAGTCAGCTGTGTCAGCCAAGCCAAGCCAATTATCCTACTAGTTGAGTAACAAGCCAAGGAACCCAGACCAGTTATTAACCAAGTGTTCAGTGGGGTAAGGGTCTAGGTTCGGGGGGAAGGGGGTAGATAACATGAGGGCTATATAAGCCCTCGATGGGGGCGTGAGATAAATATTGTATAAAGCTAAGCATCAAAATCAACACCTGAAATGGTGCCCGGATCTATATTATAGGTTGTTGGCAGATCCCTGCTGGACTCACCACAAGTTTCAAAAAGAAATGCGCTCTATTTCCTTGCCCTCGGAAGGACAGGTGCTAAATGCTCCTCCCCCGATGCGGGGGAGCGGCTTTGCTCCTTTTGGGGTCAAATAGGGGTTTGACTGTGTTCCCAACCCGGATTTATTAGGATTATAACGGCGAACAATACTGCATATGCTATGCAGCATTTAATGCGACGGCGGTCGCACTGTCCGCCGTCGGATCCGTTCCAAAGAGCGATCCGACGGCGGAC